>QNQO01002576.1:0-104701 GCA_003290165.1 Berberis thunbergii | reverse complement strand
TTGATGAGATTCAACATGTTGAAATCTGCATAATTTCCAAAATTGATTGGAGAATTCATATACGAAAACTATAGAACAATCACACCTTTAGAGAAGAAACTGTCTACATAAACTTTATGTATGAATTTCAAATCTAGCATGATCAAAACAAAAACATAATAATCTGTGCAAATGCAACACCTTTAGGCAAGAAGAGTTACACAGACTACCATTCTTTATAAGTCACCATGCTGCAGTTTATATAAAACCCAGTAGAAAATATTTCTTTGGAAATTTAGTCTACTTGTTAAATATATATAAACCAAGAACTTTAAGATATACTTAGACTACAGAAGGTTAATTGCAGGAAAATCACTTTGGTGACACATACAAACAATTCTGCATTAAAAGCAAACAGACACCAGTAGGAATCATGACATAGTAATCAAAATAATATAGGACTCGGTTGCAGAATAGAAACCGAAGCATATAATTGATGTAGGATTCATGGCTGCGGAAACAATAGAGAGTATAAATGAATTGATGCTTAGATTGTTTGCTCTGATACCATATATTGTAATTACTTACTTGAGACAATTAAGCAATCAAATCACATTGTGTCAATTAAACATGCTTGATGAAGAAGATGGATATTACTTACTTGCGGAATTAGCCATTCTGCAGGCAGAGATCAATCTTCTCTTCTCTGTGGATCAACAATGTTATCTACTTTTCAATAGGACAAGCAACACTCCAAAAATGAACATTCATCATACCATGAGAAGAGAGACCTTATCTCTTACAGAAAAATAACTGCTCTCCCTATCAGAGAGTCAGTTATTTGTTTTCCTCCATTATGTAACTGCTCTCCAAAGAGTCAGTTATTTGATAAACTCACATAATAGAGAATTCCTACAAAGTAATCATAATTAACAGTTGAACCACTCTTCTCGAGATTAATGCGAAATGTTAGGTTCTGTGGAATGTATTCTACTAGTACTCCAGGAATGTTAGCAGGTGAGGTTTTTCGATGATCGACTACAACCCTAGATAACATAACAACAACAAGAAGGCAAAAATCAAATATAATAAAAAATGCAACACCAAACCATCAATGCAAAATTCAAAAATTATCTGTTGGTAAATCAAGAGAGCTCAACTGTGAATCATTTGGGTCTGACAAAATCAATTTTTTTTTTTTCCAAATTAACCTCCGGCATGGAGGGGAAACTTTGGGATGCCATATATTTATTACTTGCCAAAAAATTGATGTACACACTAATCAGGGGTACATGACAACTTAGTCGAAAAAACCAATCAAGCAAAATAACAAAACAAAATAAATTCCTAGGCTAGAAAGTAGAAAACCAGAGTTCTTACCAGTCAACAAACCAGGAAAACAAAATCGTTTCTGCTGATTTTAACATAGTACCATTTCTGATCCACCAATTCAACAAACCACAGTTCCATTCAATAACCAAAAACAAAGAAACAAATTGTTAATACCAACAAACAGAGCAAAAAAGGTCTATGTTTTTCACCCAAGAAGCCCCTATTTTTGCTGCTAGCAGCTCCTTTCCCACAAAACAGAGTTCCCCTGATCATCCAAATATGTTTTACAAGTAGAAAACAAAATAGTTGTTATCAACCCACGCCCCAACAAACTGATTAATTGGAACATCAGTTCAGCACCATTATTTAGGCCGACGTATGTATGTTGTCCTTAAACGATCCAATCTCTTCAGAGCCTTGGCTTGACTAGAAAGCGATTGAGCACCGTACAATCTACTTCCTTTTACACTTTGCGCAACCATTGCTAGTTCATCCACAACTACATTAACCTCACGATAGACATGATAACATATCCATTCCACGTTCTTAATGATCGAATAAATTTTGTTCCATATATCACATAATGGCAACGGGATGTTGAAAATTTTGTTTATCCATTCTTTGACCAAGATTGAGTCAGTTTGGATAACTAACTTCTTGCAAACCTGCCTCCATATTTAACATCAAACCTTCTAACAGTGCAATGGATATTGGAACCTCTCCCTATAAAGAAATGTTTTGCTATAAACACTGTCCAACTTAATCATGCCGAATTGCCCCTCCTGAATCAGTCCATCTACTGTTGACCCGTCTATGTTCAGTACGTACCATCCATCTGGGGGAAATTGCCAACACAATATTGTTAAGATTATCTATAAGAATAATATTCTACAGACACACATGTATGCTGCATATTGATTCAATGAGAAGAAAAACAATCAAGAATAAAGCGAAAGCGTACCTTGATCCATGATAGCACTTCAAACAAGGGATGAGTCTTAATCTTCCAGTTGATAACATATGTTTTCTGTATATCTCTATTTAGAAGGAAATTTCAGAAGAAACAAAACATACGCACAACTGGGGACCATAACCCAGTATTTATAACTGATTGGGTTATCAATTATACTTACCAATTTCTAATTTGGTCCCTCATTAAATTAGAAATTGCTCAAGTGTATTTACACATTAAGCCCATGACTTTTAATATCTTAGCCCAATTAACCATATTAGATCACAATTCATTAGGCTATAGTTTAAGATAGCAATACTGATATTCACATAATTATTACATAATATATCCCTTAATTTATATATGTTAGTGTTTCGATTATTATATTTTATAGTAATTATATCGTTTTCATGTCTTTGTAAGAATTTGAACGTGAACGATTAAATCGTATTAAGGCGAAAATTTTAGGAATGACAATGGTCGATTCTAGCGTTGGTACAAAGTAGAGGGTCACATATCTAAACCCTTAAACCCAAAATCAAGCCCATAACTTAAACCCAAAACCTAAACCATAAACCCAAACCCAATGCCAAGCCCAAGCAAACCCAAAGAATATTTCCCAATTATCCCTTGATTTTACCTTGATTCACTCAATGAATCATCCCTTTATCTCATTTCTATTCATTTTGATTATTCTCTATAAATACAAGAGAAAATGGTGAGAAAAAGGGAGGAAGAGAAGGGAAAAGAAAAATTACAAAAAATCAAAACCTCTCTCACACAATGATTCTCATCACCATTACCACTTCCCACCGCCACTACCCACCACGAAACAGGGGTGTGACAACCCTGTCTCACTTCACCTCACCACCGTCCAACAACCACCGCCGCCACCACCACCACCTCCCTTTTCCTCGCTAGCAACCACCTTCATCACCACCTCTTTGTCCCTCTCCCTGTTCCATTATCCATCATCCACCATCTGTTACTCCGCCACCGTCCCTGTCAATGCCATAACCACCGAGCACCGCCTTGCGACAGAGCCGCCATCACCGCCACTACGAAATAGAGGAAGCAGCAGTCAGCGCTGAGCTTCTCTCGGCCTCTCTTCGTCTCGACCCTCCTTCTTGTCTCCCTCTCTCACGGCCACCATCGCAAGTGGCGCGTCAGCGGCGCACAACCACTGCGACAGGAGCAGAATCAGGGAGCAGTGCTCGCACCCCTCTCTCTGTTTTTTGTGTGTTTTCATTGCACCTCTCTTTGTTCTTCCATCCTTCTCTCTCTTTTGTAGGTTCCGGAGCCACTTGGAGGACGAAGGAGCTCGCGAGGAGCATAAACAAGGTGCGGCGAGCGGTGCTGCTTGTTGGAGACGACGACCAGAGGAACGGGCGACTGTTCTGGCTGGAAACTGATTCAAAATCGGTTTTGGTTATTGGCACCCCGAGCATTTCTCTGAGCAGCCACATTGCAATTTGCAGCTTTTTCTCTGGATTTGTGTTCGGACCACCTGCTGATCTGCGGAGTACCACCACATCGAGTTTGCGACAAACCAAAAAGTGTTGCATAATTCATTTTAATTTATTTTACTGACTTAAATGCTTAATTGATAAACAATTTATTTCTGAAAATTAATAAATTGCTTTCACCTTTCATGTTCGATTAAAAAATTGATATGTTTGGTAGTTAGATTAACATTTTATCAATTTCAAGGCATGTGCTAAAAGTATTAAGCTTAGACTTTGATTAAGTGTGCCTTAAAAATACACTTAATGCTTGATAAAAGTGTATTTGCTTGAGATAAATTGTTAATGTTTGATAGAAATCTAATATGATTGGAATTGGATTTTAATGATCACATCTTCGGTGTAAGCAAGGGATCATCATCCCCAAAGCTTCTCGTTTATAATTTCAATAATTTAGATTTTAATATTTTTGCTAACTCATTGGTAAGTCTAAACCCCACAACATCCATCTTTTCTTTTATTTTATTTTTCTTATTTTTAATTTTTTTGTAGTTTAGTTTTAAAAACACTGTAACCCCATTTCCTCCAAAATAGTTTAATTAAATTATTAAATTTAATTTAATCCACCTTCCTCGTGTGATCGACCCGTACTTGTCGTTGTCTACCAGTTAGACACTGTGCACTTGCGATTATTACAAGTGGGATTTATTAGCTTATTAATTTAGGTTAATAAAAATCGCAACAAGTGTTTGGCGCCGTTGCCAGGGAGGGTAGCGGTGTAATTGAATTTAAGATTTATTTTCACTAATTAAAATAATAATAATTTCAAAATTCAAAAAAATTAATTATTTTTATTTTGCTAAGTTCTATTTACACTCATTTCGTTTTATTTGTTTGATTTTAGAGAATACACGCTTCTCGAGGAAATTGGACGATCCTGCAAAACATGAAGCAAAATTTTAAAAAATTTATTTTTTATTTTTTTTATTTGGTGAAGAGAATTATAATTTTATTTTCACCTCGTTTATGAGTGTGTGGTGTAATAATTTTTTAGAACTCTACTATTTTTTCATTTTGTTTAATTACAAAAAAACCCAAAATTTTCCCAGCCAAAAGAAATTATAGGGAAACAATTTTAATTGTTACCCAATAATTTTTTTATGATTTAGAAATCCGACTTCTAAGACCAAGACCAGTAATTTGATTGCATATGCTTGTGTGCTGATTGAAACAAATAAAAAAAAAGTCGGACATTTTTTTTATTATTGTGCTAACTTTTTGTGCATAGCGGAATACACACACTATAAGTAATTCTATCACACGCAATGTATTAGCGATCCAGGTGCTTTATGTAATTGTTTACAATTGTGTGTTGGTTGTTTAAATTATGTAATTGTGGATGCTAAACTTTAGTAATTCATAATAAACAGACCCAGCTTCTAAATAGAAACTGGTGAGACTTGATATCCCCACCTCATCACTCCAGCTATGTGCAACCAATAGCAAAACATAATTCAAATCAATTAGCAAATTAGATAGAGTCATCTTTTAGGTACGGTGTTCATAGGACAACCAAGACCAAGGTGAATCCAATAATTTTTGTGTTGACCAAAGCTAAAAGCGACGATGGGTTTAATCATTCAATGAACTCCAATCAGCCACTGCCACAAGGGTAATTTACCCCGTACGCCGAGTCATAAGTAAGCTACGATCCACAAGAAAAATTGGTGTAACTAATAGTTTTGGGTTAGGAACACAAGCCTCAAGTGTACATTTAACATCACATCGTTCTCACATCTAATGGCTTACAGAGCGGTAGCACAAGGAAATACTTAATTGGACCATTGTCACCTCCTTCTCTTGTGCGATAATCCAGTTTCTTTGAAACAAAACTCTAGCCTACTGATTTTGAACTTTGCAGTGTAAAGTGTACACTCTTAGGATCAACTTGTAGAACCCATTGTTTTGTCATAAAGATTACATAAGAAATAATTGTCCCCCAAAGATAAAAAGATAATTGAATCTCAAAATCGTTGATTGCTTAGGGAGGCATGTTTCTTGTGCATTTATTGGTTGCTGATTGCGTGCAAGTCTGTGTATATTTTTAGAGTTAGTGGTCTTTCTTTTTTAAATGAACACATGGGATTATCCAGCCTATTTTTCCGAGCAAGTCAATTCATTTTATGATATGCAATGACCTGATTATGATCCATATTTAGATTATTACAACTCAGGTTTAGCCTATCATCCTGACTTCTCATGGGCTCATGGTTAGTACCATGAAGGCCCTCTAGACACTCCTCAGACTCCTCAAACTTTCATTCCTGATAATGAGTCTCAAATTCATCAACTTGTTCCTCCATCCAACACATCAAGGTTAGAGGATATTTTGAACCTTTTTATAGAGCGAACAGGAAAAATGTTTGAACAAAATTTTCAGGATATCACAGAATTGACAGTTATTTATCAACAAAACTCCCAAGCTATCCGAAAACTTGAGATGATTGTGAGTCAGATAGCTGAGTCACTTCCTGAGATAGAGTCAGAAAAATTCCCTAATCCACATCTTTTTAATCAAAAGGTCAATTCGAAATTAGTGGCACATCCGAGCCAGATGACGAAGATGTCCAATGCATTACTACCCTTAAAAATGAAAAACTGGTTGAAAATCATATAGAAATGCCTAATATGGGTGTCACTGAGTTGTCGAGACCAATATCTCTATGTGATTCATATGATGAGCCTGTACCACCTGATATATCCATCGTCTCATCTACTTACATCACATTCCCATTTACTAAGGCTACTTTCACCGATCCCTTGTTCTGTAGTGAGGATTTTAGTTTTCACCATCCTATTTAAAAATTATTCAATCTTCTGATTTGGAACCAGACCTAGGATGTTCACTTTTTGGAGCACGCAAGAATCCCCTTTTGTGTATGACGGCTGGTCACTTTTGGGATGTCCTAGTGTATTTGGTGCCTCATGTGATTGCTATATTTGGGTGGACTGATCCTCAACTGTTCAGGTTGTTGATATACGACCATGGACTAAATGTTGTCATGTTTTTCCTCTCCACTTTTCGATACACCATTTTTTAGGAAGAATACTTGTCGGGCTGATAACGTTAAACCAAGCGATACTGAAAGGTAGCCCAATTTTTGCTGTAAAGAATGCATGTTGAGTGAGTATTTTATCTATTTCTATTAACTAATCCACAATTCTTTTGTCTCTGAGCTCTCATTGGTGGATTACTTATGGAAATGAGTAAAATCTTCACCGTGGTAATACTGTTCTAACCTCCTCTCATGTACTTATTTCATTCATTTGTCAGAATTATTTTGTTAAACATTGAGGACAATGTTTGGATTAGATTTGGGGGTAGGGTTCATGAGTCGGTGAATTTTTCGTTTTTTTTCATAGTGCTTTCTTTTCTTGTTCTTAAAAAAAATAAAATGCTTTTCTGTCAAGAAAACTATGTCTTTTGCGATTATGAAAATGGATTTTAAATGTTTTATGCTCAAGAAAATGCAAGCCAACTTGACATCTTGGTTTATTGATAAAGACTAAAAGTTTAGTATGATCCTTAAGTTAGATCTAGTTCATAAGATTTTTCAGCTCAATTATCTTTGCACCATGAGCCATGTTAGCATAACTTGAAGTTGATGAGTGAAATATGCACTAGAAAACCTTAGAATAATAGTGGAGAATTAACCCTGGAAGTTTTGAACTTTTCTATTTTTCCTAGGGTATACATAAACTCTGATAAGATTGACCTTAGGAAGGCCTATGGTACTGTCAGGTGGGAAACAATTGCTCATGTCATGAAAAAACTTCATTTTCCTGACTTGTTTATTGAATGGGTGCAAGCTTGCATCACTACACCTAGATTTTCCATATCCCTTAATGGCTCCCCAAATGATTTCATAAAGGCAAAACGAGGCCTCAGGCAAGGATGCCCGATGTCCCCGTACCTGTTTGTCTTAGTCATGGAAGTCCTACACTTGCTTCTAAAGAATAAGGTGACAGCTGGAGAGTATGGACTGCACCCGAAGTGTTCCAATCCACAGATTACACACCTTTGTTTTGCTGATGATTTAATAGCATTCTTCAAGGGCAGTACAAGGTCTGCAATGGCTCTAGGCCAAGCTCTACTCACTTTCAGATCATGCACTGGCCTGGCCATTAACTGCTCCAAAAGCAACTTATTGACAGCTGGGGTGACTTGTGAAGAACTACAGCTGATTACAAGCCATCTTGATTTTAAACTAGCAGCCCTCCCTGTCAAGTATTTGGGCCTCCCTCTCATTTCCTCTTGCTTGGACTATAACCAATGCCTACCACTGATTGACAGAGTTAAGAAAAGAGTCCAATCCGGGAAGAATAGGACTCTATCATATGCAGGCAGGGTTACACTCATTAAGGCTGTCTTGAACAGTCTACATGTTTACTGGACTTCTTGTTTCATCCTGCCTAAAAGCGTACGTGAGGACATAACCACTATTATAAGGAACTTCTTATGGTCAGGCTCAGAGACTTATGCAAAGAAGCCTATGGTTGCTTGGCAATGCGTATGCAGTCCTTATACTGAAGGAGGTTTGGGAATCAGATGCATTGAAACCTCAAATAAGGCTACCATGATGAGGCATGTCTGGAACATAGCATCAAATAAGGATACCCTCTGGGTGAAATGGACTAAGTCCCATCTGATCAGAGATGAAAATTTCTGGACTATGGACACTCCAACTGAGGCCTCTTGGTGCTGGCGTAATATTCTGAAATGCAAGGCTCAGGCTAGCTCACTCTATAGGTGATGGTCAGGACACTATGCTATGGAAAGACCCATGGCATCCCCAGGGTATCCTTCTCAAGCGATTTCCACAACATCTAACCTACCACTCCTCACTTCACCGCAATGCAAAGGTTAGTGCACTTATTCGACATAACAAATGGGACACAAGTAGGCAAGATAGATTGAACATTGCTGACATATGTGAAGACCTTGAATTGGTGGAACTCGACACTGATCATAGGGATGCTGTCACCTGGATGGGGGTCACGATGGGGAGTTCTCAAACAAGAGTGCATACCACTCCCTAAGGCACAGATCACAGGCCATCTCATGGTCTAAACTTGTATGGTTCCCAGGAACAATACCCAGGCATAGCTTCATCACCTGGTTGGCCCTGCACAAAGCACTCAAGACACATGACAAACTACTGAAATGGGGAGTCACTGATAGCTCAATGTGCCCACTGTGCAGTGATGGTCCAGACCGTGAAGTGCACCTTTTTTTCAGTGCAGATACTCTGGCTTTATATGGACACGTATCCTGAATCAGTTGGGTTATAAGCACCAACCGATGGACTGTGATGCTGAGTGGAGATGGTGTGAGACAAAGTTCTCTGGTAACTCACCTGTCAATGTGTTGAGAAGGATTGCACTAAATGGAACTACCTATCGTATCTGGACAGAAAGGAACTGTAGACTATTCCAGTCCAGGATTAGAGTTGCTACTGAAGTGGTGATCAAAATCATAGAAGATGTCAGGCTTCGAGTTTCAGTCTTGGACCTCCAGATAGAAGATAATGCTGATAATAGAAGTCTATTTGACAAGTGGAGAGTTCATGTGACCTTCAAGCTTTGTACTCCATCTTTGCATGCATGGCAACGACCTGAACAAGGCTGGTTTAAAGCAAACTCGGATGACTCACTGACAGGAACTAGAGGAGGCTATGGAGCAATTATCAGGAATCATGATGGAGAGGTGGTGGCAACTGGGGCAGGGAGTCAAATAGCACAGACTGTCCTTCTACATGAGCTTCAGGGGATAGAACTAGCTATCAAGTTGGCGCAGCGACATGGACTTCAGATAGTAGAATTTAGCATGGACTCCAATAATGCTGTAAAGTATCTCACCTCTGAAAAAGCTCCCCCATGGGAAGCAATTCACACTACTAGAAGGATTAAAGGAGCACTCAAAAATTTTGTGGGATATAGGGTTCGACACACGGTGCGGGAAACAAACTAGGCAGCGGATAAACTGGCAAAAGTTCTTCCTAATAATGAGTTTTTAGAGTTAATTCCTAGTTCTTTTGCGGAAGACATTAAGAAAATTGTATTTGATGATGCTAAAGGCAGAAAATTGTATTTGATACGCACGCATGTAACCAAGCTTCTTCTATTTATTTTCAGTGGTCTAGGGAGCCCATATAAACCCCTGCTTGCCTTTAAAAAAAAAAAAAAAAAAAAACCTCTGATTTTTCTTGAGTCCGTATTATCTCGTTGATGATCTCATTATTCTCATTTTTCTGATCAATTGGTTTGGGAATGACATCAAAATTGAATTATTACACTAGAATTTCTTGGCTTATTCAATTGAGATGTCATAATATTGACCTGAACTTAGGAAATGATCAAGGCATATTTTTCTTTAGACCATTAACTAGCCTTTTAACTTACCCATAACATTAACCTTTTTGTAGCATTTTGAGCCTTAGAATAACTTTTATTTGTTAACCCATTAACCTTTACCCAACTTTTCTGGGAATGTGTATGGATGAATATACTTGGTGTAAAAAGGGCATTAAAGAGATATGAGATATTTCATAAATCCTCTATGTGAAAAAAAAAAGATTATTCAATGAGGATAAAGATGTGAGAATGAAGAAAAAAATTGATGGTGCACAACATTGGTTTATTCTTGACAGCCCTAATTGTTCGTATAATGGGTGTATACATTCCTAGAAATTTTTCTTTGAATCCTTTGACATTCCTTATTAACCATTACCCAAGCCCTGTTACAACTCAACAAAGTCCTAGTTGATCTTAGGTAAAAGTTGGTTCCGTAGATGTGGAGATTTAATAACCAAGACCTATGGTGTTTGATTCAACATTCCCAAAAGTAATTTATATTCGTGTCCATGAGATCATGTTCATTCCATTCTTGAAAAGTTCATTCTTCATAATACTATATGTGAGATGATTGTGTTTCCATTATTTACTCTTTCCTCACATATAAACTGAGTTAAATACAAAATCTCTGAGTGCTTTATTGTGAGTGACATGAGAGGTTTGAAGTCAAAACAAACTTTCTACAAGAGATTTAGTCATTGTTTTACTCTGAAATGAAAAGTTATGTTGATGGTGCTAAAATGAGTTGATATACTAAAATGACATGTTGGTTTCTTGCATTTCTTGAAGTTTTAAAATAAACACTGTTTGACCAAGTTTTGTTGAGTCAGTAATGTTTGTGGGTAACATTTTCTAGAAACCCTCACGAGACTATAACTCGTCCCCTAGAGGTAATCTAGGGGTTCAAAGCCTTGTTTCACGTTTAAGGTAAGTGCAACCGATGATTCCTGCGAAAGTGAGTTAGAATTTTATTTTTATTGTTTTGCTCGAGGACTAGAAAAATATAGGTTTGGGGGTATTTGATATTCACATAATTATTACATAATATATCCCTTAATTTATATATGTTAGTCTTCGATTATTATATTTTATAGTAATTATTTCGTTTTCATGTCTTTGTAAGAATTTGAGTGTGAACGATGAAATCGTATTAAGGCGACAATTTAAGGAATGACAATTAGTTGATTCTAGCCGTGGTACAATGTAGAGGGTCACATATCTAAACCCTTAAACCCAAAACCAATCCAATAACTTAAACCAAAAACCTAACCCCCAAACCCAAAGAATATTCTCCCAATTATCCCTTGATTTTACCTTGATTCACTCCATGAATCATCCATTTATCTCATTTATATTCATTTTGATCATTCTCTATAAATACAAGAGAAAATGGTGAGAAAAGGGGAGGAAGAGAAGGGAAAACAAAAATTACAAAAAATTAAAACCTCTTTCTCACACAGTGATTCTCATCGCCATCACCACCTCCCACCGCAACTACCCACCACGAAACAAGGGCGTGACAACCCTGTCTCACTTCACATCGCCACCGTCCAACAACCACAGCCGCCACTACCATCACCTCCCTATTCCTCGCTAGAAACCATGTTCCTCACCACCTCCTTGTCCCTCTCCCTATTCCGTTATCCATCATCCACCATCTGTTAGTTTGTTGTCGTCCCTGTCAATGCCATAACCACCGAGCACCACCTCGCAACAGAGCCGCCATCACCGCAACTACGAAACAGAGGAAGCAGGAGTCAGCACTGAGCTTCTCTCAGCCTCTCTTCGTCTCGGCCCTCCTTCCTGTCTCCCTCTCTCACGGCCACCATCGCAAGCGGCGCACAACCACCGCGATAGGAGCAGAATCAGGGAGCAGTGCTTGCATCTCTCTCTCTATTTTTTTGTGTTTTCATTGCACCTCTCTCTCTGATCTTCCATCCCTCTCTATCTTTTGCAGGTTTCGGAACCGCTTGGAGGACGAAGGAGCTCGCGAGGAGCAGAAACGAGGCGCTGCTCGCTCGAGACGACGACTAAAAGAACGCGCGACTGTTCTGGCGGGAGACTGATTCAAAAATTGGTTTTGGTTATTGGCACTTCGAGCATTTCTCCGAGCAGCCACAGTGCAATTTGCAGCTTTTGCTCGGGATTTGTGTTCGGACCACCTGCTGATCTGCGGAGTACCACCACATCGAGTTTGCGACAAACCAAATAGGGTTGCATAATTCATTTTAATTTATTTTACTGACTTAAATGGTTAATTGATAAACGATTTATTTCTGAAAATTGATAAATTGCTTTCACCTTTCTTGTTTGATTAAAAAATTGATACGTTTGGTAGTTAGATTAACATTTTATCAATATTCAAAGCATGTGCTAAAAAGTATTAAGCTTAGACTTTGATTAAGTGTGCATTAAAAAGACATTTAATGCTTGGTAAGAGTATATTTGCTTGAGATAAATTGTTAATGTTTGACAGAAACCTAATATGATTGGAATTGGATTTTAATAATCACATCTTCGGTGTAAGCAAGGGATCCTCATCTCTAAAGCTTCTCGTTTATAATTTCAGTAATTTAGATTTTAATATTTTTGCTAACTCATTGGTGAGTCCAAACCCCACAACATCCATCTTTTTTTTTTCTTATTTTTAATTTATTTGTAGTTTAGTTTTAAAAACACTGTAACCCCATTTTATCCAAATTAGTTTAATTAAACTATTAAATTCAATTTAATCCACCTTCCTCGTGGGATCAACCCGTACTTGCCGTTGTCTACCAGCACTTGCGGTTATTACAAGTCGATCAAATTGGCATATTTATTTAGGCCGGTTAAACCCGCAACAAATACACATTAAATATATATGTGTGCCCACACATGTTGGATTTTTTCAACAATTTCCCACTTGGGCCACATATGCTACCTCAAAAATGTGTATAACCTAATGAACTCAAATTTGCTATCACATATGAAGGTATTTTCAAACAATCTCGTCCATTGACTATACAGGTATAGGACTAAAGGAACTTTCGTCATATTTAGCGCAACTAAATCCATCAATAGTCATGTATACTCATACAATCAAATGACATAGATCAATCATGGATGCGTAGCATGAAAATTACATATAACGTGATCTAAACATGCATATTTCCAACTGGTCCTACTTTAAACTTTATTGGGATCGAACTTTAACACAATAAACAAGAGTGTGAATAAACTGAATACTTTATTTTTGCAGAAAATACCCAATACACAAAATGTGTCCAAAAAAACGAATACAGAGCAATCAAATATACAAACTCTCACTAAACCAAAATATCCTCAAATGATATAACACCCATATGAGCAGTGTGCTCACGAAAGACCTTGGGTGGTAATCCCTTAGTAAACGGATCCACAATCATGGAGTTTGTCCCAATGTGCTCTATGAAAATATGTTTATTTTGTACTCTCTCTTTCACAATTAGGAACTTTATGTCAATATGATCTGACCTAGATGAGCTCCTATTGTTGTTGGCATATAGAAGTACTGAGTTACTGTCACAATAAAACTTTAGTGGTCTTTCAATGTTCCCTAGAATGCGCAGTACAGTGACAAAATTTTGCAGCCATAATCTATGATTGGATGCCTCAAAACATGCTACATATTCTACTTCCATAATAGAATAAGCTATGAGTGTCTGCTTGGCACTCCTCCAAGAAGTAGCTCCTCCAGCTAACAGATAAATGTAGCTTGATGTGGATTTCCTACTATCTTTGCATCCAGCAAAATTAGAATACCCTATAATCTCCAACTGATCTGATTTCTTATATGTGAGCATATAATCCTTAGTTCTCTCTAAATATCTCATAACCCATTTGGCTGTTTTCCACTGATCCATCTCAGGGTTGTCTAAATATCTGCCTAGTATTCCAACAATGAATGCTATATCTGGACGTGTACAAACCAGAGTATACATTAGACTCCCAACAGCTGATGCATATGGAATCTCTTGCATTTCTTTAACTTTAAGTTTATTCTTAGGGCATTGTTTAAGACTGAATTTGTCTCGTTTAGCTACAGGGGTGTCTTCTGGTTTACAATTTTGCATGCCAAATCTTTTAAGCATCTTTTCTATATAGCTCTTTTGCAATAATCCAATAATACTCTGAGAGTGATCTCGGTGTATCTGAATCCCTAAAACAAAAGAAGCTTCACCAAGATATTTCATATCAAATTTCTTTGATAGAAATCTCTTAGTTTCGTGCAACATGTCTTTGTTATTAGTGGCAAGCTGTATGTCATCAACATACAAAACCAAGAAGATATGCTTACTCGCATTGAACTTATGATACACACAATTATCAATTGCATTTGTCTCGAAACCAGATGAGACAATTACTTGATGAAATTTGTGGTACCATTGACGGGGAGCTTGCTTGAGCCCATAGATGGATTTCTTTAGTTTGCAAACAATATTCTTCGGGTTTCCAGACACAAAGTTTTCTGGTTGCACCATATAAATTGTGTTCATCAATGTCGCCATTGAGAAATGTTGTCTTAACATCCATCTGATGTAGCTCAAGGTCAAAGTGCGCAACAAGTGTCATCATTGTCCTAAATGAGACTTTCTTTGAAACCGGAGAGAAAGTCCATTTATAGTCGATGCCTTCCTTTTGAGTGAAGCATTTAGCTACAAGACGAGACTTATATCTCCCCACATTACCTTTTGAGTCCCTCTTGGTTTTGAATATCCATTTACAACCAATAGGCTTTGTATTTTTAGGTAATTGGACAAGATCCCAAACTTAATTGTCTTGCATAGACTTGTACCCCTCATTCATAGCATCTATCCACTTTTGAGAATTAGAATCATGTATGGCTTGATGGAAGTTGATTGGATCATTTTCCATTAATCCATCATTTTCCTCATGTTCTTGGAGAAAAATTATGTAATCTTCCGGAATAACATTTCTCATTTCTCTCGTGGATCTCCTTAATGGCATTTGTCCTTGAGGTTGTTGAGTTTGTTTTTCTGGAACATTTACTTCAATTTGAACAAAGAGTTGTTCAACATTGTCTTGTTTAGGTTCCAGATCTGCTTCTTGATCAATGACAGGTACAGAAACATGTACATTGTCAAAAACAGTAGTAGGAGTCGAAATCGATTCCTTCTCAAAGACAATGTCTCTTACCTTATTTCTTCCCCCAAACTGAACATCATCAAAAAAAGTCACAGTTCCAGTTTCAAAAATAGATCTAATTGTGGGATCATAAAATTTGTAGCCCCTTGATCACTCTGAATAACCAATAAAGTAGCTGCTTACTGTCTTGGAGTCCAATTTGTTTTCATTTGGCCTATAAGGCCTAGCCTCATATGGACATCCCCAAATGTGAAAGTGCTTTAAACTAGACTTTCAGCCTGTCCAAGTTCATAAGGAGTCTTGGCAGCTACTTTAGTTGGTACTCTATTTAGGATATAAGTTGTTGTATTTATTGCTTCTCCCCAGAATGATTCTAGTAAGGTAGAATGACTAATCATACTCCTCACCACATCCTTAAGAGTTCTGTTTCGTCTTTCAGCGACACAATTCATGCTAAGTAAACCTGGCATGGTGTACTGTGGGACGATTCCACATTCCTCTAGGAATTTAGCAAATGGTCGTAGACGTTGTTAACCTGAACCATCATATCTGCTGTAGTACCTCCACCACGATCAAATCTAACACACTTAATTTTCTTACTGAGTTGGTTTTCAACTTCAATTTTGAAAGACTTGAATACATTCAGTGACACTGATTTCTCATGAAAGAGATAAAGGTACCCATAACGTGAGTAGTCGTCTATGAATGATATAAAATATCATTGACCATTTCAATAAGCCGTAGGGAATGGTCGACAGATATCCGCATGTATCAATTCTAAGACGTCTGAAGATCTATGAGCACCTAATCTCTTTTGTTTGGTCTGTTTTCCCTTGATGCACTCAACACAAACATCTAAGTCTGAAAAGTCAAGTGAATCCAAAATGCCTTTTGACACAAGTCGTTCAATTCTTGATTTGGATATATGACCCAAACGCTTGTGCCATAATTTTGATGAATTTTCCTTGTTTAGCTTGCATTTAGTACCCCGTGAATCCACATGCACGGTTTAATTATATGATGCAATATTATCAAGCAATGAAAGGCTGAACTGATTGTTTTCAAATGAACAATTATAACCAGATTTGTCCAATAAAGAAACAGAAACCAAATTCTGTCTAAAGGACGGTACAACAAAAGTGTCTTTCAAATCTAAATAAAAACCAGTTCTCAACAATAACCTAAAACACCCTATTGCCTCAACATCCACCGACTTTCCATCGCCCAAAAAGATGTATTTTTTAATATCATTTGGCTTTCAGTAGCTCAGACAACCCTGCATAGAAACACTTATGTGAGTGGTAGCATCAGAATCTAACCACCAAGTGCTTCTAGATACTGAAGCTAAATTAACCTCAGAACAAACAAAGTAAAGAATGTACATTTCTTGGCACGCCAAGCATGATACTTACTACATTCTTTCTTTCCAGGTCCTAGCTTTCCACAAAAGAAACATCCTTGATTTTCCTTAGGTTTCTTTTGCTCTGGACCCTTAGCAGCTTCATTTTTCTTTCTTTTCTTGCCCTTATCCTTAGAGGTACTTGCCAGATGAGTACTTTCAAATCTCCCTTGCTTCAACCTTTCCTCTTCTTGCACACAATATGAAATGAGCTCATTAAGAGTCCATTTATCTTTTTGAGAGTTATAACTTACCTTAAACTGACTGAAATGTTCAGGAAGATATATCAATACTAAATGCACGAGCAAGTCGTCAGATAACTCGAGCTGTAGTGCCTTAAGTTTGGAAGCAATGTGAGGCATCTTCATGATGTACTCCCTTATGCTTCCCTTTCCTTTGTACTTCATTGAAATCAAGCTAGCTAAAAGCGTGCTTGTTTCAGTCTTGTCATTTTTTGCAAAACGTTTTTCAATTTCAGCAAGGAAATCACTGTCCTTAATTACCCCTTTGCGCCTCTAAAGGCTTCCGGAATGCCGCGCTTAATGATCATTAGACTCATGCGATTAGAACGTTCCCACTTCTCAAAGTTTCTCCTTTTTTCAGAAGAACTTTCAGCAGTAAGAGTAGCGGGTTGCTCTATCCTTAGTGTAAAGTCTAGATCCATACAGCCAAGAACGATTAAGACTTTCTCTTTCCAATCCTTGAAGTTTGTCCCATTAAGCATGGGAATATTTTTTGCATGAGAAGATATTGAAGTAGCAGACATAATAGCTGTACAGAGAATAAACATAATGAGCATGCATGCTCACATCATAATCTTAATAAACAATTTTTAAATTCAAACAATTATGGAATACATCTCAAGATACCTAACACAACATTAATATCAAGTCTTTGGACAGTAATATTAACTTGTAAGTGGTACTCTTGGTGTGGTGATCAAATATTGATAATAACTCCTGTCAAACAATAAGTCTATATTTGGATCGGCTTATTATTCACATGGAAACTTTATAATTGTCACATATTTATCACTACAGATGTGTATGCAATTCGGCCAAATATTATCCTTCCTTTGAGCCGGGTAATATCCGCATGAACTTACAAACACAAACGCTCCACATAATGAGCCACATCACTAGTCAATTTGGGTAAATAATAGGAAGAATAGATCAAAGGCAACGTCTTATCTCGCCCAAAGTGACCCTCATTATGAAGTTCACGAATAATCTACTTCCTTAGTGAACAATCTGGAATGCACAACTATAATCCACGAAACAGATAACCATTATGCAAAATAAAGTCATGTCGTTGACCATCAGCTACCTCCTAAATTATCCCGTCGAAGGAAAGATCTGCAGCATACATATCAGAGAAAACTTAAAATCCTGCAACTCTAGTGCTCATGGTGGTGAAGAGTAACGTATGATGGCTCAGTACATCTGTGACACGCTACAGACTCCCTGCTTGGTGCCTCAGCGCAAACGTTAACTCCTACAAGTATGCCACCCACATGGCATGCTGTCGACTCAGCTTGTGTTGCTCATTGATGTACTTCAGGGTCTTATGATCAGTGACAAGAATAAACACCCTCTATACAAGGTAGTGACGCCAATGCTTCAGGGACTGAACTATGGGATAAAACTCCAGATCATAGGTGGAATAATTCTTTTTTGATCCTGATAGCTTCTCACTGAAAAAGTTATTGGACGCCCTTCTTGACTCAGAACACCACCAATGCCAACCTCAAATGCAACACAATTGACCTTAAACAACTTTTCAAAATCAGGAAGTGCCAAAACTGGTGCTTCTGTCATCTTCTACTTGACCAGTCGAAAATCGGCCTCCGCCTCATCGGACCACTGGAAATCACGTCCCTTGAGGCACTCTGTGATAGGAGCAATCAGAGTGCTGAAGTTTTAGATGAGCCGACAGTATAAGGACTCCAATTCATGGAAACTTCTAACATCATGTAAGGTCTTTGGTTTGGGCCACTCCAAGACCGCATCTATTTTCGACTGATCTGCATGAACACCATCAGTAGACACAACAAAACCAAGAAAAGTAATAGAAGTAAGTAAGAAAGAACACTCCTTCTGATTGATGAATAGGCGCTCCGTCCTCAACTTATCAAAAACAGCACGAAGGTGATCAAAATGTAACGCCCATGTCGGACTATAAATGAGGATGTCGTCGAAGTAAACTACAACAAATTTCCCTATAAAAGGTCGTAAAACCTGATGCATAAATCTCATAAATGTACTGGGTGCATTGGACAGGTCAAAAGCATGACCATCCACTCATATAACCCATGACACATCTTAAACGCTGTCTTCCACTCATCTCCAGGCCTTATGAATAGTAGGCTTCCTGCACTCAGTCGCTCTATCTCCCTGTTTACCACATCTAAAACATCTAATAGTATAGTTACTCTGCGGTGGTGGTTGGGTAGAACGGGATTCTTGAGGGCGAACTGGACGACTGCTTTGATCACTTCTTACCATAGGCCTCCTGTTGTGTTGTTTTTCCACAGCAAGTGAATGCTGGTAGGCTTCAGAAACGGTCCTCAGTGTGTGAAGGCTGATGACATCCTGCAGTGATTGTCGTAATCCCCCCAAATATCACGCCATCGTCTGCTCTTCCTTTTCAGATAAGTCATTACGGGCTACTAATTGATAGAACTCCTCCGTGTTATCAACTGATTTCGTGCCTTGCCTCAATGAATGAAGTCGTTGAAACAAAGTTTGAGTGTAGCTGAAAGGAATGAAGTGACCCTTCATCTTTTTCTTCCTCTTTTCCCAATTAGTGACTTTGGCTTGGCCCTTCCTGTCGCGTGATTGCTTCAATTGCTCCCACCACACAGATGCTCTGCCTTTGAGTTTGATGGCAACCAATTTCACTTTGACAGGATCTAGAACTTCCTTATACTCAAAGATACGTTCTACTTCATTCAACCAATCCACGAATCCTTCGCTCTGCAACGTCTCACAAAACTCGAGTAGATCTACTTTGAAACCAAGATTTCCATGACAATCCTCCCGACCACGACACTCTTAGAATCGAGCACAATTTTGATATGGGTTTTCGAAACTGGAATATGAATCGTGATTTTCCATCTCACGGTTAACGAATTCCTGCGGCGTTAAACGTTGGGTTAGCTCTGCAACTTGCCTCTATAAATCTTCAATCATTACTTCCTGAACGCTACGATCACAGTGAGGGGCTTCCTCTTTCGAAACATGCCTGCGACGACCACGACCACCAGCCATATAAACTGATAAAATCTCACCACAATAAAATGTTGAAGCTCTGATACCAACAGACGTCGGGCAGAATGGTGATTATTCTGCAGGCTAATAGCAACAGATAATTGACAGGAAGAACACAAGAAGATTACCCAAAAACACAGAGAAAATAACTTTAATGTTTAATCAAATTACTCAAATCAAATGTATCTCTAAAATCAGCCCACAAGCCGGGCTTTATAGCTAAAACTCATCAATATTGGAATTTTACCAAAAATGGCAGTGCCCCAATAATCATGGTAAAATAAAATAAGTCATAAAAAAATATACTGCCAGAAATCTGACCCAAATTGGGTTTAGAATCACTTCCTAAACAATAATTGAAATATTACTATAAAGGGAAATAAATTACTAAATTTTTGGGTTCAAAAGGGGAAACGGTGAATTTTGTCTTCGAAAAGATGTGCAACAAGTTTACCATGACATGCGCGTTGAAAAGTTCTTTCCGAATTGGGGTCGTTTGCGCGATTCTGATACTCGTAGCCAAAGTTATGGCCAAAATACTAAAACACATCCTAAATTACCAATTTTGAAATAGAATTATGATTTCCAGCCATTCTTGCGCTGATTTGCTAATTCGAGATATCTTAGTGCTAATAACGTGTTATCTGACAACTCAGCATCGTTTGACTCGGATCCTCTTGCATCAGTTTTCCTGGTTGATCTGGAAGAGGTTTGGAGAGCTGATGATAAGCTATATTGGATAGAGGTTGTGAAGGGTTTCACGGGCAGCTCAACATAGAGATGTTGTTTAGATCGATGGTAGCTTGGATAGAATTCACAGCTTGTTAAGGGAACTGATAGAATTCACAAAATAGCTAAGAAATTATACCCTATGTGCTAATCGTGTAGTCAGTTTCAAGGTTGGCCTGCAAAATTTTTGACATAGCAAATTGGCGACAAACTTCACAAAATATGCAGTTAGGGATATATTGGTTTTCTCATCTAGGTGTTTAATGTTACCTTACTATAGTTGTCAGTGTCCCAAGTTGTTAATGAAATTGTGTCGAGGTACATTATTTGCTTAGTTTTTCTTTATGTTTTACTAGAGATATACAATTTCATAATATGTTCTTGGAGAAGAGATGCGATTTAATTACTCACCTTAACAGACCTGCAACTTCATGCAACATAAGACTGAAACATAATTTATTAAATTTAAAATTCAGATTTATGGGATTGTACCGTTTTTCATAAGCTTACTGAACATTTTTTCATTCAATTGCTTAATTTATTAAATAAAAAACAATGTAAAACATAGCATCTCAGTTGGACTTGGATTACTTAGTATTATCAGCTGGTTTGCTTCAGAGATACCCCAGATCCTAACAAACATCAGGAAGAAGTCCACCGATGGCCTTTCCATTGCTTTCTTATTGACATGGACTGTTGGGTAATCCCTGTTTCCTTTTTACTCGTATAATGTGCTTGCTCGAGAAAAAAGTCATTCATTTTTAGTTATTCTTGCTGAGCCTCCAACAATAATTTTCTCCATTTCTAGTTTGAATTTTCAGTAATTTTTTGGATTTTAAGGGTGTATTTGGTTGCTCGAAATCCTATGCAATGGGAATTTATGAGGGAATCACCTAAATCTAAGCTAATTTGAGGTTTACTCACCAATCCACCATTAGATTTTATGATCAATGGGAGGAATGAAAATTCCATGAACATGAGAATCATATGCTTTGGGGTACCAAGGAGTGTGATTCTCATGTTCATGAAACTTCAATTCTGATGTCAGGCAGATTAGTGATTATTCTGCAGGCTAATAGCAATAGATAATTGACAGGGAAGAACACAAGAAGATTACCCAAAAAACACAGAGAAAATAACTCTAATGTTTAATCAAATTACTAAAATAAAAGGTATCTCTAAAATCAGGTCACAAGCCGGGCTTTATAGCTAAAACTCATCAATACTAGAATTTTACCAAAAATGGCAACACCCCAATAATCATGCTAAAACAAAATATGTAATAAAATAAATATATTGCCAAAAATCTGACCCAAATTGGGTTCAGAATCACTTCCTAAACAATAATTGAAATACTACTATAAAAGGAAATAAATTACTAAATTTGTGGATTCGAAAGGGGAAACGGTGGATTTTGGTTTCGAAAAGATGTGCAACTAGCATAGTAGGTAGACCACGACGTGCGCTTTCAAAATAGCTTTCCAAATTGTGGTCGTTTGCGCGATTCTGATACTCCTAGCCAAAGTTATGGCCAAAATACTAAAACGCACCCTAAATTGCCAAATTTGAAATAGAATTATGATTTCCTGCCATTCTTACGCTGATTTGCTAATTCGAGATATCTTAGTGCTAATAACGTGCTATCTGACAGATCAACATCATCTGACTCAAATCCTCCTGCATCATTCGCCCCGGGTTGGAAAGAATTATTCTTTGAGTTCAGAATAGCATCATCGGAATCGGCAAAACAAGGCATCAGGTGCTTTACATTAAAGACATCAGAAGTCTTCAAATTACTGGGGAGGCGCAATCTGTAGGCATTATCATTGATCTTCTGCAAGATCTCACAGGGTCCAATGTTCCGCTCCTTAAGCATATTATACTCTCCAACAGGAAAACAATCACGGGTTAGTATGCCCAAACAAAATCACCAACATCAAAAAGTACCCGACGACAGTGCCCCTAAGATACCTCTAAGATGTTCTGCCATCGCATCTGCCTAGGGTAAATGACCCACACGTTCAATAGAGGCTAAATCGAGCACCTCGGATGGATTCTGGCCATAGGCAATCTCAAATGGGCTCATTCCGGTGGTTCTGTTCTTCGACCTGTTATAGGAAAATTCTGCCTGAGGTAACGCCAAATCCCACTATTTTGGTTTAGTGCCTGCCAAACTCCTCAAAAGGTTCCCCAAACTGCGGTTCACCACCTCGGTCTGTCCATCCGTCTGGGGGTGATAGGCGCTGCTAAAATTCAACTTCTTCCCCAGTTTCTTCCATAAACTCTGTCAGAAATGACTCAAGAATTTGATGTCACGATCTTAAATAATGGATCGAGGAACACCATGTAAACGCACAATCTCCATGAAATAAAGATGGGCGATCCGGGCAGCATCCATTGTTTTTCTGCAAGCTGCGAAATGGGCCATCTTGGGAAGCCTATCAACCACAACCAAAATAAAATCTCAGGCCCGTTGGGTACGGGGTAAGCCCAACACAAAGTCCATACGAACATCAAACCAAGGGGCCTCAGGTACAGGTAAAGTTGTGTACAGGCCCGCATTAATGAGAACTCCTTTGGACTACTGACACGCATAACAACGCTCCACATAATGAGCCAATCATTGGTAAATTTGGGCCAATAATAGGAAGAAGTGATCAAGGCCAACGTCTTATCTCGCCCAAAGTGACCCTCATTATGAAATTCACGAATAATATGATGCCTTAGTAAACAATCTGGAATGCACAACAACAATCCACGAAACAGATAACCATTATGCAAAAGAAAGTCATGTCGTTGACCATCTGTTACCTCCTGAATTATCCTTCCGAAAGAAGGATCTGCAGCATACATATCAGAGAAAGCCTCAAATCCTACAACTCTAGTGCTCATGGTGGTGAGGAGTAATGTATGACGGCTCAGTGCATCTGTGACACGGTTCAGACTCCCTGCTTAGTGCCTCAGCGCAAACGTGAACTCCTATAAGTACGCCACCCACTTGGCATGTCGTCTAATTAGCTTGTGTTGCCCATTGATGTACTTCAAGGCCTCATGATCAGTGACAATACTAATCTCCCTCTGTACTAGGTAGTGACTTCAATGCTTCAGGGACTGAACTATGGCATAAAACTCCAGATCATAGGTGGAATAATTCTTATTTGATCATGATAGCTTTTCACTTAAAAAAGCTATTGGACACCCATCCTGACTTTGAACACCACCAATGCCAACCCCAGATGCATCACAATTGACCTAAGACACCTTTTCAAAATCAGGAAGTGCCGAAACTGGTGTTTTTGTCATCTTCTGCTTGACCAGTTGAAAACTGGCATCTGCTTCATCGGCCACTGGAAATCACGCCCCTTGAGGCACTTTGTTATAGGAGCAATCAGAGTGCTGAAGTGTCTGATGAACCGACGGTAGAATGACGTCAATCCATGGAAACTTCGGACATCATGTAAGGTCTTTGGTTTGGGCCACTCCTAGACCACATCTATTTTCGACTGATCTGCATGAACACCATCAGTAGACACAACAAAACCAAGAAAAGTAACAGAAGTAGTGAAGAAAGAACACTTCTTCTGATTGACCAACATGCACTCCATCCTCAACTTATAAAAAACAGCACGAAGGTGATGAAAATGTGACGCTCATGTCGGTCTATAAATGAGGATGTCGTCGAAGTAAACTACAACGAATTTTCCCATAAAAGGTCGTAAAACCTGATGCATAAATCTCATAAATGTACTGGGTGCACTGGACAGGCCCAAAGGCATGACCATCCACTCATACAACCCATGATGCGTCTTAAACGTTGTCTTCTACTCATCTCCAGGCCTTATTCTGATCTGGTGGTATTCGCTTTTAAGGTCAATTTTTGAGAAAACCTTAGATCTAGACAGCTGTTCTAACATATCGTCCAGGCGGGGAATTGGAAACCTGTATTTCACTATAATCCTGTTGATTGTCCTGCTATCAACACACATACGCCAAGAGCCATTTTTTTGGCACTACAAGAGCATGTACTGCACATGGGCTCATGCTCTCATAGATGTAGCCCCTCTCCAACAACTCTACCACCTATCGCTGCAACTCTTCAGATTCCTTAAGACTGAAGCGATAAGCCAGTCGATTAGGCAAACTGAACCCTGAAACAAAGTCAATCTGATGTTGAATATCCCGCATAGGCTGCAGCCCAGGAGGAAGATCCTCTAGCATCAGGTCAGAAAACTCTGCAAGAAGCTGCTGCACCTCTATTGGCAAATCTGAATTCACATTGACTGCACTATTCCCACAAGGTAACAAAGCATAAACCACATCTCCACGATCAATCTCAACTAAAAACCTAGACCTAGAAAGTAGGTTAGTATTATTGGTTATCGGGGTAGGAGTCGATCCTTTCCGACTAGGTGCCAACACAATCTTCTTCCCTTTAATGCTAAGAGAATATGTATTTTTCCGCCCATCATGAATAACACTACCATCATACTGCCAAGGTCTGCCTAACAATACGTGACAAGCATCCATAGATACAACATCACACCAAGCATTATCAAAATATATCCTACCAATCGAAAAATACAATAGGCATCGCCTATCTATTGTTACCTCACTGCCTTTATTCAGCCATGATAATTTGTACGGCTTGGGATGACGATTTTTCTTCAACTGCAATTTTTGAACAACCTCTTCAGACACGACATTCTCACAATTGTGACTGTCAATGATCATCTTGCAGACTTTATCTGCAACTGTGCATGTCGTGTGGAAAATATTGGTTTTTAACCAATCGTCCCCTGAATCATCCTTGGGAGCCAGTAGACTCTTACGAACAACCAGAGTCTCATGACCATCTCCATATAGCACATCTCCATCTTCATCATCATCATACACAGGCTCTCCAAGTTCCTCAAATTTTGTCTACCACGTCTTCCTCAATCCGGAGATTGTTGCCCTTATGAATAGCAGGCTTCTTGCACTTAGTGGCTCTATGTCCCTGTTCACCACATCTAAAACATCTAATAGTAGAGTTTCTCTACGGTGGTGGTTGGGTAAGACGGGATTCTTGAGGGCGAACTGGCCGACTGATTTGCTCACTTTTGATCATAGGCCTCCTGTTCTGTTGTTTTTCCACAGCAAGTGCACGCTAGTAGGCTTCAGAAATGGTCCACAGTGAGTGAAGGCTGAGGACATCCTGCAAGGGTTGTTGTAATCTCCCCAAATATCGTGCCACAATCTGCTCTTCTGTATCAGATAAGTCTATACAAGCTACTAATTGATAGAACTCCTCAGTGTAATCATCAACTGATTTCGTGCCTTGCCTCAATGAATGAAGTCGTTGAAATAAAGTTTGAGTGTAGCCGAACGGAAGGAAGTGACCCTTCATTTTATTTTTATTTTTTTCCAATCAGTGATTTTGGCCTGGCCCTACCTGTCGCGTGATCGCTTCAACTGCTCCCACCACGCAGATGCTCTGCCTTTGAGTTTGGTGGCAACCAATTTCACTTTGACATGATCTGGAACTTCCTTATACTCAAAGATACGCTCTACTTCATTCAACCAATCCACAAATCCTTCGACCTGTAACGTCCCAGAAAACTCGAGTAGATCTATTTTGAAACCGAGATTTCCATGACGATCCTCCCGACCATGAAGGAATTGAGCACGATTGTGATACGGGCTTTCGAAACTGGAATCAGAATCATGATCTTCCATCTCACGATTACCGAGTTCCTGCACTGTTAGACGCTGGGATAGCTTTGCAACTTGCTTCTGTAAATCCTCAATCATCAATTCCTGAACGCTACGATTACGGTGAAGGACTTCTTCGTTTGGAACCTGCCAGCGATGACCACGACCACTAGCCATTGAAACTGATAAAATCTCACCCCCAGAAGATGTTGAAGCTCTGATACCAACTGACGCGGGGCAGAATAGTGATTATCCTACGGGCAAGTTCAACAGACAATTCACAATGAATGATACAAGGATTCTCCAAAAACACAGAGGAAGTAACTCTAATGTTTAATCAAATTACTCAAATCAACGGTATCTCTAAAACCAGCCACAAGCCGGGCTTTATAGCTAAAACTCATCAATATTGGAATTTTACCAAAAATGACAAAACCCCAATAATCATGCTAAAACAAAATACGTAATAAAAGAAATAAACTGCTCGAAATCTTGCCTAAATCGGGTTCAGAATTACTTCCTAAACAATAATTGAAATATCACTATAAAGGGAAATAAACTACTAAATTTGTGGATTCAGAAGGGAAAATGGTGGAATTTTTCCTTGAAACGATGTGCAATGAGCATAGCTCATTTACCACGACGTGTGCGTTGAAAAGAGCTTTCTGAATTGGGGTCGTTTGCGCGATTCTAACACTCGTAGCCAAAGTTATGGCCAAAATACTAAAACGCACCTAAAACTGCCAAATTAGAAATAGAATCATGATTTCCTGCCATCCTTGCGCTGATCCACTAATTCAAGATATCTTAGTGTTAATAACGTGCTATCTGACAACTCAGCATCATCTGACTCGGATCCTCTTGCATCACACATGCTCCTAATAATCAGGTGAAAACTCACAAAATCCTAACTGGTGAGTCTTGAACCCGCGACCTCTCACAGAAGAGTTGATGTCCGATCAACTGAGCTACAATTGGCGGGCAATTGGCAACTGGCAATTGCTTAGCTAAAGTAGGCCCTGTGAAGACTGAAGAGTGTCGATGAGGAGCAAACAAGCAAGAAAGAGAGAGTAAGACCACATCCATAAATTGATCTATGTCTAATCGAAATCGTATTGTGCGATTAGAGAAAATCGATATTTGTCAAATCGTTTTAGGCAATTGAGAAGGCGGAGAGGTGAACTTGCAAAGGCTTGCGAACTTGCAAAGGGTTTGCGATTTTGTGCATATTTGTATTCCATTATCTATAAGAGGGGGGCAAGCTAAAATTTTAAAGGGGGGCAAGATTGCAAATATTGTTAGTTTGGTAGAGTTTCTTAAATTTTTATTTTTTTGAAAAGTGAGTTGGGGTTTGTATAGGTTCCCCTAACCTAAAAAGTAACATGATTATATGCGTTCATATTCTTTCCCGGTTCTATCTTCAAAAATGATTTTCTTGAGATCCTCTGCAAAGGAGCTTTCTATTGATTCTCCATCGAACTTGACAACAAATGTTATCGAAGATGTTCTTTCCAAAGTCTTAGGAAATGATAAACCTGGACGACTAAGAGGAACGGGAAGAAGAATGACCATCAGCAAATTGGCATTATTTCTAACTAAAAACAAACATGTGGCCAAGATGCAAAAGCAACAAACTATCATGCACGACAGGATCCAACATTTGGAAAACTTGGTAAACACATTATTGAAAAACAAGGCAAGTTGGATACATGTTGTGATCAGTGAGTAAGTAAAATTCTAGCTTAGTCATTGAATTTTTTTAATTAATTGTTTATTGTGTTGTTAAATTGAGCAGAGTAGAGAAGAGGACAAAACATCTGCAGTTGTATAATTAGTTTCAATATTGTGGCATTAATTGTAATGTTTGTATTGATTAATTGCTTCAATTGTAATGTTTGTATTGATTAATTGCAGAGTGCCAACACCAGGTCACTAGAGAAATGCCAGTTGTTAGATTGGAGTGGAACAAAGGAAATCGTTGCTGAAGGACATTTGATATCAAGGGATCAAGAAGAGCTTGTCAAAAAAATTCCTATGGGTCCTAATGCAATAAAAGTATGTGTTGATATCCAAACTAAACCAAATGCTTTCCTATGGAGGCATACATCTAGTATGACTTGTATAGAACAAGTTCAAGGTAAATCGATAGCATGGCCAGCCGAGAGAGTTTTTTTGCAACTTGATCAACATTATGTTGAACAAGATAATATTGACACGCCTTTGGTAAGATAATTATTGATTGCTTTGGTATTTATATCATGTATTTTTATAACTTAAATAGTTGTATTCTTGTGTATATAATTCCTGTTTTTTATGCATTCTTTCTTGATAGAGTAAGTATAACAATTCAAGGAACAAGTGCACATTGTTTGATTGGAGTGGAAAAGATGAAATAATGGTTGAAGGACGTTGGCATTCGAGTGATCCAAAAACGTTGATCAATGATATTTCTCTTGGACCTAATGTCATGATTGTTTGGGTAGATATTTCAAAAAATCATGAAGCATTTTTATGGAGGCCTACATCTATTATGACATGCATTGAAGATGTCGTTGGTTCTACTATAGCTTGGCCGACTAACAAAGTTGTTTTGGAAAAAGTACCTGAAAATCAGAAAGTAAAAAATGCATCATATCATTTGGTATGTTAAATGTGATTGGCATACACTAATGCATAATTGAAGTAACTATATATATCTTCAGGAATCTATTAGTAAAGTGATTCCTCAGTTTAATGTATTTGTCTTGTTTGACTTGTTGTTAGAGTGTGAACACTGGCTCAAAGAAAAAGTGTTCGGGACAAGTAGTTGCTGAAGGACGCTGGTCTTCAAGTGATCCAAATTAGGTTGTTCATTTTGTTCCCTTGGGTCCTAATGCTATTAAAGTTTGGGTAGATAGTCCAAAAGTTCCTATTGCATCTCTTTGGAAGCCTACATCTGAGCTGGAATTTATTGAAGATGCCATTAGTACTACAGTAGCATGGCCAGCAGACAAAGTTGTTATGATTTAGAGATTCGGTAAGCATTGATCGAGACTTGTAATATATATTTGAATGCCTGAATGAATATCCCTCTTGGCCTTGAATTCCTGAATATATGCTTGAACTACTACAAATTTTGTAGATCCACTTGTATCCATGCATGTGTACATATGTATCGGAATGTTAATGCTTTAATGTTACTGTGTAATGTTGTTGTTAATGTTGCTGTAATATTATTGTTACAGCTGTAATGTTGTTGCGTAATGTTATAGAATATTGTTAAATGTTAGTTTATGTATTGCATAAGATGTTTCATTGCTTCAGATGTCAATTGATTTTGCATTTTAGGGAGTTGTATTCATCTAAATAGGTTTTTAGGGAGTTTTGTGAGATAGAACAATGAGGAGATTGGTTGGAATAATATCCATATCTGATCCGTTAAAACCTGGTGCTCATGAACTCATTATTTCCATCCTCAAGTCCATGAATGTCAATAGCATTATGGTTACTGGTGATAATTGGGCCACAGCAAATTCCATTGCAAATGAAGTTGGGATTGATACTGTTATTGCTGAAGCCAAACCTAATGAGAAAGCTAAGAAAGTGAAGGAATTACACCACACTTGGTCACAGGTGGAAAATCTTAAATGAGATTTCTCCAAAATGTTTAGAGTGTTTTATTAAGCGCTTAACTTCAAAGGATGATGAGAGAGACAAATTGCGAAAAGAAATCAGGACATCATCTGAAGATTGGAGACTGAAAAATCAGCAGTTGAAATCACAGGTCCACTTTTCCAATTGAGATTTTTTACCTTTTAAATGCATTTCGTCATTTTTCCACTTATTTGTCCATGCTGTTCAAGTACTTACAATTGGAGCTTACAGGTATCACTTCATCCAATGGGAACATATGGGTTAGTATCTTTCTTATACAAGTTCTTTGTCCTTCATCCAATATCTACTCTGCATTTAGCAAAATAGTTATGATGGACATATGGATTTTGTAGCTATGTAGCAGCTGAATATTCTTGCATGGGTATGTTGAAGCTTTTCTACTTCATCTTCAATTTGAGTATTGAATTCAGGGCTGAATCAACTAATGATCGGAGGCAGGTATTAAGGTATGCTTCAATTTTAGTATAAATTCAGCGCCGGAGTCAGGTATTTAGATATGGTTTAATATGATATTTTCAAGAATTTTGGTTCTTTTCATCTATCAAGTTGCGCGGGCTATGGTGGTTTAACCCCCACGTCTTGGGTTCTATACCCACCGGCGGCACGCTTGCCTTTCAAAAAAAAAAAAAAAGTTGCGCGAATTGATTCGGTTCTTTTCATCTATCTATTTTCAAGAATTTTTAGTTCTTTTCATCTATCTTGTGTTGCCCGAACCCGAAAAAGTATGAAATATAATGGAGGAATGCTTAGGCTCCATGTGCATGTGCTTAAAGAAGCTTCTTTTTTCATTCAATGTCATATCCGCCAATGTTAGACATTGGTACCTTTTTAAATTTTAAAATGATTTAAAGTTATCTTCTATTCATTATTTTTCGTCTTCTCCCATGTGTCTTTTTTTTGCATTCCGCCACCATTTCTCCTATACTTTGATCAAGTTATGTCTTTATAGTTCTTAAGTTATGGCTTGTAAGACTACTATATTGTACAAACTTACTCAAAGAGATTGTCACAACAATTGCAACCATTGGTAAGTTTATAATTTTAGCAAACAATTAATTGTGTTATTTTCCATGTATTTTCTGCAAATTCTTATTGCTTATTATCTCTATTGATTTCATGAGAAGTACTTCAATGTATTTGATCCCTGCTTTTTTATTGATGTTAAGGCTAGCTTAGAGTGTCCTATTGCAGTTTATAATAGATCTCACAGTTCAATTGCTTTTAATAATTATAAATGTTGTTCCTCTAAGACTTCTTTGGTTAATGGTCTAATGTCAAGAGTGTTAATATGCGTAGCCAATTGTTTTTTTTTTTTGGAAAACCTTTAGTTAATTAAATAGAGCCTTGTTTGGTCCTTTTTCTTAATCAGTAATAGTATATTTTTGCTGCATTGAGGATGTCTTCTTCCTTTGGCGTATGTGCATGTTCGTTAATATCTTAGAGCATCTTCAGTATTGAATTGTATTTTGTACTGCCATGTAGTCTTGTGGATCTTCTTCTGTTAAGTGCTGAATATAAGATGCATGAAAAAAATCCCTAAGCATGACATAGCCAGAATTTTGCAGGATTTAATGTGGAGACTGTCGTATACAAGAACATCAGCTTCACAGTTTAGGATTTTGGTGGTCAGGATAAGGTATTTTCAGTTATTTCTTAGTTTCACTGATCATAGCCCTTTTTAAAGCTAGATACCTTAAAGTTCATGCCTCAGTAATAGAATTCAAATCATCTTAGCAGGAATGTAATTGCTCAAAGTTTTGAGTTTGATATGTTATTTGTTTGTTCCTCTCGCAGATCCATCCATTGTGGAGGCACTACTTCAAAAGCACACAAGGTCTGATCTTTGTGGTAGATAGTAATGACAAAGATCAAGTTGTTAAAGTGAGGGATGAGTTGCATAGGATGTTAGATGAGGTAAGCCACCTTGTGATTTCTTCTTTATATTTTCATTGAATGATATAATGTCTATTGAAGAACATTTAAACCACTGAACCAATTTAGTGGGCTTATTTAGTAAAAGCTTATTATTAAGCATATTTCGTAATGAGATAAGCTAGTTATCTTAATCAGTAGTTTACCAAATTTCATGTTTCATTGTCATGGCCTTGTTCGGATTAGCGATCACACCGGTTCTTTGTTGAGTTGATCCACCCAGTTACCTGTCAAATAAATCTTCTTAGCTCTTCTTGGCAGCATGTTCAAAATTGGTATTGTGAGATGTCATTATAGTTCACAAGTTCTTGTGTGCCTCGTTTGCACGTATCGCAAACTCAGATGTATGTTGTTGTTGTATGCTCTATGGGTGTATTCAAAGGGTTTTAAATAGATGTTCTAGCAGCTGCTAGCCATCTTAGTTCCATTTAATCATTAGACTGGTTAACTATCTGTTGAATCCAGTGGTGCACATAAACTTTCTGCTAACCCAATCTCTTTGCGTGTTGGCGTCTCCCTCAGTGTTCCAGCACCAACACCACATGTGTTCGAGATAGTTCAGTCGCATCCGGGAAGTACACAACATGCTAAGAGTTGGAAATGCATCATTGACAAAGTTGGTAAAGAGATTGTCGACATTCAAATGAGGTTTGAAATCTTGTGTTCCCCATTTTTGATAAACATTAACCGACTCATCGATTTTCCTGCAGGTTCACATCACCCCATCAAAATTACATGTGTGACCTCCTTAGGATTAACACCGATAGGGGTGTAATGCTTAATGATGGCAAGTCGAGGTTCTCAATTAAATGACAACCCGTATTTCACTTTGTGGGAACTTCCACTTTTAGTGAGTACACTGTTGTTCATGTTGGTTGTATTGCTAAGATCAACCCTGCTGAATTTGGTGTGACTGAATTTGTGAACCCCAAGGATCGTAGCAAACATGTTCAAGAGGTACTAATTAGTGATCAGTGTATCAGGGTGAACTCATCTTGATATGTAAAATTGACTGCAGTTTTGCTGTGATTGTTCATTATCAGGTGATTGTCGAGATGACAAATGGAGGAGTGGACCACAACATTGAATGTACTGGAAGCCTATATGATTTGGCGTTGCTGCATTCGAGTGAAAGTCGGCTGCAACAGGTTTTTTGCCATTACAAGAAAAATGCCCATTAATAGCGTTTCAAAAAAGTTACGGTAGGATACCAAAGCTTTTTAGAAAATGTTGTGTCTGTTGAAGCTATAATAGACCCAGGGTCTATTATAGCGTTTTAAAATGCTATAGTAAGTTGGCCTTTTATAGCATTTTAGAAACGCTATCATATACTCTACCATAGCGTTTCTGAAATGCTATTGTCTTCCCTCACGTAACATTTAACAAATGCTATTATATTAGTTTCTATAGCGTTTCTCAAGGCCGTTTGTTTTTTTATAGCACTCATCAAGTGCTATCATGACTTTTTATAAAATCTTATAAGTTTTATTTCTAGAAAATAAAAATCTAAATGTGCCAAACTTAAACATTTCCATGAATTGAGGCAAAGCAATGTAATTAATAAGATAATGTATTACATCGAGTCACAAAATCTATCAAATAATAAAGATCATACTACATTTATTTCAGTTGAATAATAAAGATAATGTATTACATCGAGTCACAAACCTTTCCAGTTTCCAACTTCATTGCTTTGGTTCTCCCCTTCCTTCATTGTTGATATTGGTTCAACTCCTCAACATTCTCATTTGACCTTTGAACAAGGTCATGGTTGATGCTGTTCCGTAGATCATTGCGGTCGTGATGAATCGTTTCAATCCTCCACTGAAGCAGGTCAGAAAGAAAAATTAATAAGTAAAATTGTAATAGAAAGCTATGAACGACATTCCCCAAATCCTATTGAAAATCTTAAAATGTCTTACTTCCTAAGTTATCTTCACTGGGGGTTATGATTGTGAGGAACAGGATTGCTCAATTACTTCCACATTCAACTAACAGAAGTAAACACCTAAGTTTAAGAGATTATGATTTTAAGAAGTTACGACTCAAAACGATGTTTCAACATTGAACTAACCTCATCAACAAAGATTACACAAGGAGCAATTTTACGTGCTAGTGAAAATACTGCTTTGACATATTTTTCTCCCTCACCAAACCACTGAAAGCAATTTAAGATAGTGTGTTAGTTCAAAGAAACTCAACAAAAGGCTACATTGATATCTCTAGATTCGGTTCGTAGCAATACCTTTGACGCAATGCTCGACATTGAAATGTTAATGAAGTTGGCACCTGCCTCAGTGGCGACAGCTTTTGTAAGCATGGTTTTGCTTGTACCAGGAGGACCAAAGAACAATATTCCCTTGCAAAGGCCATCCTGCATATCACAAGGATGATTAGATGAACTCCAGAGGAAAGAAAACCTCTACCTTTAAATACCCAAGAAAACAGTATCGCCTATGTGAGCAGTTCAGGCACGATATGGAAGTAGGATCCAAGATCAAAACATAGTGGGTACAATACAAAACTCAAAAATAAAATAATAATAAGAAGTCAAAATCATACCATAGAAGTTACAGTTTTTCCACTCTGGAAGAAGACACAGAAGGAATTTTGGAGGGCCCGGGAGCTTGGGTTTTAAGTTTTTGTACATCTTGTTAACCCTTGCCACATGCTCCAATCTTGACTCCAAAAGAAACAGAATTCTTTAGCAAATTAACATATTTTGCAGCCAAATGATCCTCTGCAACAAAAGAAAAAATTGTTCTAATGGAAGTAATGACTTGTTTTGCAGCCAAATGATCTTACAGTACCTGCTGAGATAAGCCATGTGAACCAATGGCCATGGTAACGGAAAGAACAGTTGGCATTGCAATTGGAATCTGACCAATAAGTAGCACCAGAAGACTCTACTTTATCATGAGCTTACGACTGACTATAGAGTCTAGACTATAGACTATAGTAAATGTATCCTTAGGTCTCTATAACTTTTACCTTTGTTTTTCCAACCAAAAACAATCAATCATAAACATAATGTTCAGATTGCATTCTGTGTATGTTTTAAAAATATAGATAATGTTATAATACACATAACCATGTCCCTGTCCTAGAATTTATACAATTATGTATCATATTTTTGTATACCCTGTCAGTGTCCATAACCATATCCATATCCAGACATTATATGTAGTAATATTCACAAAACTAAAACTATAATAATTTGATAAAATTGACCTCTGAGTGCTGAAGGAGCGCCAGCACAGAGCTGATAAAATATATGGTATGATCTTTCACCTTCTGCACATTGTACCACTCTTGACTGCTCATAAAACAGGTATTCCGTTAGTGGCTGTACAAAAAATTTCCATACCAAATGTCTAAACTATAAGGGATAGACATACCTTTTCAAGAAAAACAACAAGATCAAATAACCAAGGTGCCAGTACATCTAAGAAAATGCGCAGGCTGAATGTGTAAGAATGATCTTACCAATAATGTCTTCATGATTAAGAGTACGACCCTTCTTTATTTGAATTTTTGTGGCACCAAAGCAGCAATACCGCATATCGAGCGTACAATGTTAACAACTCTCAAACTGCAACCTGTAATTGCCACATGAATCAGTTTTCCACTATACACTACATGTCTATTAATATTCTCCTTGTATAAAAAGAAAGGAATTGAATGCAGAGTGACTGATTTGTTTAAGAATAGATGTTAAGTGCTTAGAGCGAAAAATTATATCTTTAAGAATTCAATTGTGTGCAACCAAACTTATCCTCTTAATGATAAACTAAACTCACTTTACCCATCGAACTTCTAAAACGAACCTTGATCACATAATCATCCATTTATCCATTTTTTTATCATATATCTAGCTAAACTACACAAACATATCACAACCTTCTCACACAAACTCAAACTTTCCCTTACTAAATGACTAGAAACAATATTTTAGAGCAAACTTTATAGCCAACTCATATTCATAAACCATTCAATCAGAAGACCACCTCTTCGATTAACATTGCCAACTACTAGACTAAACGAAGCAACTAACTCTTTCCAAGGCAGAAACTTGTAGAAATAGGTAATGATAACATAACAGGTAGAAGAGTATTCATTTGTACCTAGAAAGGTTGAAGTGCCTGCTGAGTTAACTTCGGGGGACTATACACGACCAAAGAGGTGGTCCATAGATTGAACAATGTGGACAGAGACATTTATAATCATAAATTAGGTCATAGATAATGGATAATAAAGGAAGGAAAACCTCAAGTTCATCTCTACTTTACAAAACTGGTACTCATTTTATTTTCATCAAAAGTATCAGATTCTCTTTGTTTTAACTTGGAATCAGCAATATAGTTCATAAGAAGAAAAAAATAAAATTTCATTTGGTATAATGTTCCAAGAACCCTGATAATGGCATTATCTGCAACACTCCATCCACTCTATATATCATTACTGAACTGGGTCACATTCTCTTACTATCTACATGAATTTATTCAAACAGTTCAAGATGAATGAATTTCATCAAATGAGTTCTGAATAACAATGGTTCCTAGCAGCAACATTTTCAAAACTTATGATCCTAATAAGCATTTACTGTTAGACCAGCTTGATTTATAACTTTGCTTACCTTATTATTTTCTTTTGCAAAAGCAATCAACTGCTTTGTGTCTGATTCTGGTACACCTTCGGCTATGATAGCGATGACTCTAATGGTTGGTTGTTTCAAAGCAGCCATGGAAGAAGCAGCCGCACTGGAAGCAGCCCAAAGATCAGTATTATCGCCAATTCCAATCATTTTCAAAACTAGTGACTAAGTTGTTGATATGCATTCTTCAATCAAAAGTTTCATCAAATGATTGTTTATGTAGCTTATAATATCCTTCCTTGAAAGAAAAAGTAGACATGATATCGATGCATTTATATGCAATTCGTTTAGTAGTATAAAATGAGTGTCCATAAGAATATAAGTATAATATGCTAGACAATAAAGACAGCCAATGGTAAGAAAAGTTACGCTTTACGGTTTGAATCTCGCTCCATTTCAAGTCAAATGAAAAAATCCCATTTACTGGTTGGATTTCAGGGATCATTCTAGCCCTTGACATGAAAGCAGTCATAGGATTAATACTCGGCATGAGGTCTGGAGATTGCATGCAGAAGGGAACTCCATCTTGGGTCATTTGTACTGTGCAGGCTATGATGTCAACACCATCATCGATTGCTTGCTGATAAGCAAAATTGCTGCAGGGTGGATATACACTACTTGCTCCATGATTTGAAATGATCAAAACTTTGTCTGCCAATTATGTGTTTTAGAATAAAATTTGACATTTACCATGCCTTGAGTCCCAAAGAAAAAGTAAGCCCCTGTTGCTATCACAACTACTTCAATATCTCCTTGCTTGCAGGTTGAACCAGAAAAAGACTTCATTTCCTGTCCTCTTTGTGACAGGAAGGGACTCTCCAGTGAGAACTGACTGCATCAGAAAAAATCAATGCTGGAGAGATCGCCATACAAGGTGCTTTTGGATTGGTAAAAATCAATGTCATTCAAATGTAACACCGATAAAAATCAAAATAATGTATGTCAAAACAAAAAATATCTAGGAAAAATAATGACCCAAAGGAAAAGAAGAAATAGAACCATACCTTCTGATCCCAATCAGCATAGATCGCAATAAGAATAGCAATCTGCACATGAAAAAGTCGATAAGCCCAAGAAAAGAAAAAAATTAGAAAGGAAGCAAGATTTGCCTGATACAAGTTACTCACCAACTGTGCAACCAAGAAAGCCACCACAAGCAAAAGACCAGGACGCTCACGAAAAGACCAACTACGTGATCGTGTCACAAAGATGAGGGCCTGGCTGATTGTGCTTACTTGCAGGTATATTGCTGATGCAAGCCTTCTATAATCATCTCGAGCTGTTTTTTTTGCAGACTAGGAACTTTGAATATACGCTGAAAATTTATGAAGCAAGAGAAGAGAGCTAATCAGAACAACTGAGAATGTGGTAAATTATATTCACAATAGACAAACTAACCACTGCTTTCAAATATACATCAGAGTAATCACATATATTCTTCAATAGATTGAGATTTTTCGATGATCAAATTGAGCATTAATAGGCACAGTAATGCTGGGATAAATATAAATTCACAGTTCAAGGCATTCTCAGTTCCCAGAGGAAAAAAAACCCAAAAAAAAGCTTCGTACCGAAAAGAAATTTGTCTTGTATGCTGCCCAAAAGAATATGACTGTCATCACTGCCAAGTAACTACCAAAAATGACACCAGTTGTAAATATCTCAGATAGCTTCCAGCTATCTGGTAGAGGAGAAGGCTTTACTCTATCTTTTGATATTGTCATTATGGTACCTGAAATATTGAGCTGAATATGTTTTGCACTATAATGAAAGATGTTTGAAGAAAATGGAACTTGAATATGTAGGAAAAAGTAAACTGGCTAACAGACCAACTAGAAGCATCCGTTAGCCTGTTAAGCAAACTGTTTGGAAAAAGAGGAAAACAATATAGAACAATTTTAAACTAGGAAAAAAATAAGGATAAAGAAGCTGGAAACAGTAACAGTTTTTCTCTTAGAAATTAATTATTTGTCGCAACAAATTCACCTATATTCAACATTACATTGGGAAGGAGTTGAGAGTTACCTCTTCTAGCTTATTTTCTGCTTTGCCAGTAAAACGCCCACTTTCATCTAAAGTCACGACCTGAACAAATAAATAATAAAAAATAAGATGATCTACTATATATGCCTATATATTACAAGGTATTACAAAGATCCAATGCTAGGGCATGGAGATAACCTCATCATCAACAAGATCATCATACTGTGGAAGGATTGTCTTCTGAGCACCAGACTCATCATTGAACCTGAGAAGAGATAATACAGATGGCAGATATTTTAGTCGTATGAAACACATCTATGATGAAAATACAATAGTAATAAGATCAATCTTACTTGTCAACATATATCCTAGTCTTTTTCTTCGCAGCCTTGTAAGCATCATCTCGTTGCTTTTGCTCTCCAATTTCCACATTTTCAAGCATATCAAGCTCCGTCAATCAGAATGTCGTTGTAAGCTCTTCGGCTCTTATTGTGGTCCTTTCCCATTATAAAGGTGTCCTTATGCAACCAGGAAAATTTAAAGTCAGATCAACAGATGTAATGAAGCTACTGAAATAACTATCTAAAATTAACAAATTAACATGTGTCATGATCTAAAAAAAGTGACATCTGGTTCTAGCTTAGGTTTATCAATGGAATGGCATTAAAATTAGGCTTGTCACAGCACAAGTAAAAAAACGCTATAATTAAATGCTATTAATAGCTAATTGTGGTGTAGTGCGTGCCAAGGGTGCATAGCCTCCATTGTCCACATTCATTTTCATTTTATACTCTCCATAAAAGTAAGATGTGAAACCCCATAGACAAAGTGCCAGGGACATGGCCTTCTCTCCTGTGAAAGTCTCTTGGTATGCAATCACTATTGCAGCTTCTGCGAGAGGTAGAAGAACAACACCCATAATGCCATTGAAGAGTGAACTTGTACAGTAGATTACACCTAGGCTACCGATGCAAGAACATTGTCATACCACAGTGCCAACTACTAGTACCTCATAATACATATTACTTCCGAGCCCAAACTCTTTTGCTACTCTACCCATGGTCTGTCAACCCAAAATGAATATAATTATTGATCGAAAAACTAAAATTCACTTGCAAGTAAATGACATTGCCATGGATAAGTTTCCATAATCTGGCCCAGAAACCAGTGATCTAGATTTTTATCTATATGTTAGGTGCAAACCTGATATTATAACACTCTTTGCTCTTTTAGTGTTCAACAAATGTGTGAACTGATCCCTTATCAAATTGAATGCTGCCTACCCTATTGTTATTTGACACAACCCAACAAGTTTACCTTTTTTTCTCTCTTTGACTTGTTCTTCAACATTGGGTATATACATGTACTGCAATTTTTATTGCTCAGATATTTGTTAGTGTAAATTCAGCTAGCTCTCTTGGGGTGCAGAGTTTTGACAATCTCACCTTGATGTGTATCTCGTGGTGGATTTAATGGGTTTTGACTCTATGTGGTGATTTTTAGATGTTTATAATGCTACACATCATTGGTAGGATCATGGTGTACACTGTCGGATGAATATTGATGCACACATCAGTATTCATCCAATGGTATAATCTGTAGGGAGAGCACAGAGGTGTTAATCTGATATGAAGATTTAGGCAGAACTAAGGGATTTTGACCATTATAGATGTGTTTTCCCATACACAATATAAAAATTCAGAGTAATTCGAAGTGCAGAGATTTCAGAGGAATTTACTTGAAAATCATTGTCCATGGCCATCCCAATTAAGTTGAAGATGGTGCCAAACATAGGCAAGATCTGTTGAACCCGGGTACACACCACTAGCTCCATTATGAGATATAATTTTTAGCGTTGCTGAAGCAAAAGCTAGGAGGTATAAGACTAAATACCAGTAATAAACTTAGACTGGATAACATTTTAATCTATATTTATATAACTTACTGCAAAGAAATTGATTTTATAATGAGCGACATACCTTTTCAAATAAAAAGCAGTTTGAAAAGCCTGCTATCAACAAGGACTGAAACTGAAATAGAATTCTTAACATAGTAATGAAGAACCATACTTTGTCTCATCGACTCCATTGAACCTAATTTTGAAGCAAATCTTCATAGAACGAAACTTGTTATGTTTACCAAACAGTTGCTTGTAGATGGTCCAATGCTTATAGTTAATAAGATGACAATAAACTATGCCTATCTCAATAATCAAAAAATGTCTGCATTAAGAATCTATAGATTACTTGAATAGACGGACAAATGTGATTCATTTAGCTTACCTGAATATTCAACCATAAGCCTGGTTTAATATCTGCAACTTGTTCCACAGTAAGAACAATGTATAGATTACCGTCAAATTTGTCTGTGCGTGATGTGACGCCTTGCATTACTGTCAATTGACAAAGAATCTATAAGTACTGATTTCACATTGTAAGATTTAAACTTATACATCCACTTTTCGTATAAATTTATCTCAAATAGATTTTTATTTTAAATCTTTAAAATTTCTAAGAGTTGTACTGATGATAATGTTATTCGAAATTAAGGCAATATGAACAAATGAATTTATACACCCTAACCCCTAAGCATTATTCAAAATTTATCTCGAATAGCAACACAATTACAAAAATATGAGGTTATCAAACCTAGTATTTAGATAATATACTTTAGTACCTAAATGTTTCTCAGATGCTAGGTTGCCAAACCTGATACGTAAATAACGTCAAAACAACTTATAACTGGCCAGTTACTTAGAGGTAACATTTTGCAAGTCGGCTAGGGTATAGTCGATGGAGAACCATCCTAGGGTGGGTTGTCCATTGACAACATAAGTCGTACTTCCATTTGGGTAGACAAACTCGATAGAGGTAGATCCATTTATTGTTACGTCCAGTATGCAGATCACAAATGCATCTTTTGTGAGCTGAACATCGCACCAGAGAACCACGCTTTGTAAACTGCTATCAACGACAAAATTGAAAGAAGCATCACTTGATGAAAGAAACAGCCCGAAAAAGCCACCTTGAGCAATGACCAATGGCGTTTCGCCTGCAAAAGAATACGGGTTAGTTTTGGGCAACTTTTAATGCTATTTTTTACTTTTTCTTCTACTATATATATGAAAACTTGTGTGAGATAAAAAGAATGAAACTTTGTGTTCTTGGGAGTGTGAGGAAGAAGAGAAAAAACACTTTTCTTGTTGTGGGATTTTTCACAAGTGAAGACAGATTTTGAGAGCTTTGCATTTAGATTCTTGCCTTTAGTTGAGATCTATGGCACAAAGTGTTGTTGTTCTTTGTAGTAATTGTACACTACAAACTCACAGGAAAACCAGAGCTTCCAACACTCTTAGTGCACTGGATGTAGGCTATATGATGAACCACCTAAGTTCAATATGTAGTGGTTGTGATTTACTTTCTTGATCTTGTTGAACTTCATTTACTTTTATCTTTTGCATCATCTGTAGCATAAAAAAGGCCCCAAAGGTGTCGCATTTTATCTATGAATCTCGATGGAGAATTCAGAGCTATAGTCAACATTCTTTATGCTAAATAAAAATGGAAAACCAGTACTGCCAGCAACTAAGTGTAGTTATTGTTTTAGATGTTTCGGATCTCTTTTTTTAATGCAAGCTTGGATCAATATGGAAAATTTTACATTGAATCAAAAAAATGTGTCTCATTGAGAATATACTAACCTTTTGGTTTGTTATTAAGAATTGACATCTTACCTGCAGCACAGCAACCTAAGACGAGGCCTCTCAGATGTGAAAGAGCTTTTGTGATTTGAATAACAATCCAACCAAATGCTAAACCAATGATGAATGTTATAAGGATATTCACTGGCATAAACCACCTATACGTTAAACAAAAGTTCAGAGAATATTGAAGATAGTAATACATTCTAAACCGCAGAGTGAAACTTACAACTTGATTGTGCTCTCCAAGGTTACTGTCTTAGCCAAGTTGGTTGCTATAAGAGGTGGGTTGAATACATAGAAAACAACCTATTTAGAAACATATTTGACTAAAATTAGTGACCTGGCATGGAATTGTGGTTGGCGACATGAAGAGAATGTTGTTGAGAGAAGAAGAAAGGGCACGCGAGGGCTAGCAAGAAGGAGATGAGAGGCGAACAAGAGGCCGAGCAGAGAGAGGCGACTATATTAGGTTTAGTGTACTGAATGGGGGGAGAGGAGAGATGAAGTCATAAATTTTTTTATTTTCTAAGTCATTCAAAATTGACTTTCTATAGAACATTTATAAAAAAAACGTTACAGGCAAATGCTATCAATGAGCATTTTTGTTGTAGTGTGCACCCGCTCTGCGAGCTGTGTTGCGGTTTCTGCTGTTGAGGGTGCAGTTGTTGTGTTTGTTGTTATTGCTGCAGGTTTGCAAGTTGCGTTGCTTGGTTGTTTTGGATAGTTTGGCGCAGCTCTTGGCTGTGAGTTGTGCTAGCTAGTACGTGTATGCAAGCTGCAAGTTGCAAGCTTGTGCTTGGTCGGTGATTGCAATTTGAACATTGTGACTGCAGTTGACATCTACATGAAGCATTATCAGGTAATTACTTGAAACCTTTCAAATCAAAGTCGCATTTGGTTTAACTAGTTTCTCAAATGTATTAAGGTATATTTTAATTTCAATTGAATGCAGGCCGAATTGGGATCGTGGTGTATGCAATGATGTACAAACCACTTAACGACAATGCAATGGATAATGATGTTGTCAATAGAGCTTTGGCTTTCAATGTTCCATGGTAAGTTTTATGTTCATTTTCATTCTTAGCCAAGTTTTTGAAAAAATTAAGTAAATGTTTGAATTGATTGTCTAGACAATATGGCAGAAAATGTTTCAGGTATGGTTATTTATTGATAAAATTTACAGAAATCTTATTCAATTAAAACCTAACGATCAGCCCATTTTATGCCTTAATCAATAATCAAATTGAAACCGACTTTTCACCAAACATATTTTCTAAAAAATGTTAAAATCATTGATTGTTGTTAGAAATCTGTATTGGATAAGTGTTACACCTCAACTGGGTTCCACACTTGCACCTTTTACTTCATTAAAATTGAGTAAAATGTATGAGGACACATGAAAAACAGATGCTAATTGTAATAGCAAGATGAGTCAGACTTCAATCACAATCAAGTTGTTGTAAACTTGGAATTTCTAAAATCTCACTATAGTTCATGTTTTGTTCTTCCCTGTCTTGTTGTTTACATCTCTTACCTTTTCCTAATCTCACCAACTTAGCCTGATGCTTGTATTTAAAAGTGCAACTTGAGCTGGCCAACCTAAAGTCTGTCCAGATCGATCCACAAAATTTTGCTCATATCTGTTAAGAAAATCAAACCTTGGGTTGCAGTGCTCGCGCCCCAAAAGGTAACTCCAATAAATGACTGATATAGTTTATAAAAAAAGTAAACAAATTTTGAAAGAACATTACTTGCACTTTAGTATAATAGCAATTTAGTTTACCCAACCAATTCAATCGATGAAGTTTAGCTTTAAGGGTTGAATTGATCTAGCTCAACTTGAAGATAGGTGATTTGTAAGTTGATACAGTGGCTCAACCATTCACGTTGCAACTCTAGGTGCACTATTAAATAAACGGATGCCAAGAGATAGTATTTGCAAAAAAAAAAAAAACTTGTAAAATGCTCGTTTGATCTATAAATACTTGTACTGTGCATCTGAAATCATTTAAAATGTTTACATTTATAATTCCATTTTCATTTATTTATTTAGCTTTGTCATGAACTCACCATTTATAAATTTGTTGACAAACAGGCCAAGTTGCATTTTTGTGCTTGTAAGTTGCAAATTATGTTTGCAAGCCGTGGAGCAGTGCTTAAGTACTTGCCAATTGGCTTATCAAGTCTTTTATACTTGGTGTATTGGCTCGCTATGGACTGGGATGCGTTGCCTATTGCGCTGAAGGCGTAGTGCTGAAATTGTCGCTAAGCGCTTATTGGTATGGCATCTTGGGCAGAGTTTGTATAGGCTTTTGGGTCGATGTTTGGTATGGTGTGACCATGCTTCAACTGAAATAAATGTAGTCTGATCTTTATTATTTGATAGATTTTGTGACTCGATGTAATACATTATCTTATTAATTACATTACTGTGCCTTTGTTCATGGAAATGTTTAAGTGTTTGGCACATTTAGGTTTTTATTTTCTAGAAATAAAATTTATAAGATGTTATAAAAATTCATTTGATAGCACTTGATGAGTGCTATAGAAAAAAAAAGGCCTTGAGAAACGCTATAGAAACTAATACAATAGCATTTGTTAAATGCTACGTGAGGGAAGACAATAATGTTTCAGAAACGCTGTTGGTAACTATACAATAGTGTTTTTTAAGTGTTGTCACAAGCTAAACAATAGTGTTTCTAAAACGCTATTGTATAGTTACCAATAGCGTTTCAGAAATGCTATTGTACAGTTACTATAGCGTTTCATAAACGCTATAAATGGTAAATGGTCTACTTTTAATAGATTTTCTTAAACGCTATAAATAACTTTGTATCTATTATAGCCCCGATAGACACAACATTTTCTAAAACGCTATCATCAATGACAATGCTAAGTAGAATCAAAGACAATGCGTATATCATCAATATTCCTAATTCCATGGGAATTTTCAACACATTCAACGTTGCTGATTTGTATGAGTTGCATGAAGATGAGGCTATTTATCCGGACAATAAATCGGGTTCGAGTTCTTCTAAAGTGGAAGGAACTGATGTAGAACATATGGCTGAAATAATTGAAGACATGATGGAACAACGAAAGACAAAAGGTCGCAACCGAAATTTACAAATTTGGCGTTCGAGCTTGGAATACGACATGCAATACCTTTTGGGAAAGGGAAACAACGTTACAGGTACAACTCAATGTTATGTCGTCATGTACAGTGAATTTTAGGCGTTTGAGATCGTTGAGGTTTCCAAAACAACATTTTTTTGTTTTGGAATATAAATTTAGATTATATTTTCCAAATAGTATTTTAGTTTTGTTTCCAATAGGATTATAGTTTATATCCCAATTGAATTTCCAAATGCTACTAGGATAATCCAAGTTTGAGTTAGGTATTTAAATTGTTCTCATGTCTTGCTCAAAGAATTATTCAATCAATTATTATTCAAAGAACATTTGGGTTTTTATCTTTTCTGGTGAATTCCAGATTGTTCTTGCGCTGAGTTAGTATGGTAGCCATTTATTCAAGCTGTTTTAATTGGATATTCGTACCCTACAAATGGCTTTTGATGATACATAAAAACGATCATTCCTCTAAGCCACACACGTGTCATGACGATCTCGAGAAAATACAGGCTCTAGCATTTACCCAACATTGATCCGTCCCAAGCGATTCTAAGACCGCTTAATTCAATCTGCCAAGCGGACCCGAACTTTCACATCATGCTAGCCCCACACGTCTCACAGCTATCCTCATTACCCATAAGTCTTACTAAGGCAACAGACAACTACAGTTACTCTCTACTTCAAACCAGGAAGAAAATATCAAGGAAACTCCCTTGTACGGATTGCTTTTAGATTGGGAACCATCTCACTCGTTTCTAGGAATACAAGGATAACAGAAAATTTTCCTTCTACAACACTATTTTTATGTTGTTCTTTTTGCACTGATTTTGTGTTTGATTTTGCAGATTACACGCTTCTCGAGAAAATTTGACGATCCTGCAAAAACATCAAGACAATTTTTATTTTTTTATTTTGTGAGGAGATTTGTACTTTTATTTTCACCTCGTTTTACGAGTGTGCGGTGTAATAAAGTTTTTTTTTTTTGAACTTTACTATTTTTCATTTTGTTTAATCACTATTAAAAAAAAAAAAAAAAAAAAAAAACCCAAAATTTTCTAAGTCATAAGAAATTTTAGGGAAACAATTTTAATTGTACCCAATAATTTCTTGTGATTTAGAAATCCGACTTCTAAGACCAAGACCAGTAAATTTATTTGCAGGTGCTTGTGTGCTGATTGAAATATATAAAAAGAAGTCGGAATTTTTTTGAATTGTGCTAACTTTTTGTGCAGAACGAAATACGCACACTGTAAGTATTTCTATCACACGCAACGTATTAGCGACCAGGGTGCTTGGTGTAATTGTTTGAAATTGTGTGATTGGTTGTTAAATTTCTGTAATTGTGGATGCTAAACTTTAGTAATTCATAATAAGCAGACCCAGCTTATAAATAGAAACTGGTGGGACTTGATATCCCCACCTCATCACTCCAGCTGTGTGCAACCAATAGTCTAACATAATTAAAATCAATTAGCAAGTTAGATAGAGCATTCTTTTAGGTACGGTGTTCATAGGACAACCAAGACCAAGGTGAATCCAATAATTTTTGTGTTGACCAAAGCTAAAAGTGACGATGGGTTTAATCATTCAATGAACTCCGAGAGGCCACTGCCACAAGGGTAATTCACCCGGTACGCCGAGTCATAAGTAAGCTACGATCCATAAGAAGAATTGGTGTAACCAACAGTTTTTTATTAGGAACACAAGCCTCAAGTGTGCATTTAACATCACATCGTTCTCACATCTATTGGCTTACAGAGCGGTAGCACAAGGAAGTACTTAATTGGACCATTGTGACCTCCTTCTCTTGTGCGATAATCCGGTTTCTTTGAAACAAAACTCTAGCCTACTGATTTTGAACTTTGCGGTGTAAAGTGTACACTCTTAGGATCAACTTGTAGCACCCATTGCTGTGTCATAAAGATTACATAAGAAATAATTGTCCCCCAAAGATAAAAAGATAATTGATCTCAAAAACGTTGATTGCTTAGGGAGGCATGTTTTTTGTGCATCTATTGGTTGCTGAGTGCATGTGAGTCTGTGTATATTTTTAGAGTTAGTGCTTTCAAAAAAAAAAAAAAAAAAAAAACAAAACAAAACAAAAAAAAATGAACACAAGGGATTATCCAGCCTATTTTTCCGAGCAAGTCAATACATTTTATGACATGCGACGACCTGAGTATGATCCATATTTAGCTTATTACCCAGGTCTAGCTTATCATTCTGACTTATCATGGGCTCATGGTCAGTACCATGGAGGCCTTCTAGACACTCCTCAGACTCCTCAAGCTTTCATTCCTGACACTGAGTTAGAGAATATCATGAAAATTTTTCTAGCCCCATCAGTTGAGCCACCTGAGCTTAACCTTAAACAATTACCTGACACCCTCAGGTATTCATTTTCAGGTGATGAGTTGTCTAGACCAATATCTCTATATGATTCATGTGATGAGCCTGTACTACCTGATATATCCATCGTCTCATTTACTTGCATCACATTCCCATTTATTAAGGCTACTTTCACCGATCCCTTGTGTTGTAGTGAGGATTTCAGTTTTCACCATCCTGTTGTGAAAATTATTCAATCTTCTGATTTGGAACCAGACATAGGATGTTCCCTTTTTGGAGCACGCAAGGATCATTTGTTGTATATGACTACTGGTCACTTTTGGAATGTACTCGTGTACTTGGTGCCCCATGTGATTGCTATATTTTGGTGGACTGATCCTCAACTGTTCAGGTTGTTGATATACGACCTTGAACTAAGTTTTTGTCATATTCTTCCTCTACATTTTGTTGATACACCATTTTTTTAGGAAGAATATTTGTCGGGCTGATGACGATAAACCAAGCGCTCCTAGGAGGCAGCCTAGCTTTAGTTGTGTGTCTCTGCTGTTAGTCTGGATTGATTTTCGAGTACCCTATTTAGTTGTGTTTCACTCTTACTCGTTAGCTCCGTAACAGTTTTGACTTACAACTAGCTTTCTTTTTAGTTTTCTTTGTTAGTGTCGAGTCTGCATTTTATCGATTTCTAATGAAAACTCCATGATTCTTATGTTTGTGAGCCTCATTGATGGATGATTTCTTGGAAATTGGTAAAATCTTCACCGCGGTAATACTGTTCTAACCTCCTCTCCTGTACTTATTTCATTCATTTGTAAGATTATTTTGTTAAACATTGAGGACAATGTTTGGATTAGGTTTGGGGGTAGGATTCATGAGTCGGTGAATTTTTCATTTTTTTCGTAGTATTTTCTTTTCTTTTCTTGAAAAAAAAAATGTTTTTCTGTCAAGAAAACTTGGTCTTTTACGAGTATGAAAATGGACTTTAAATGTTTTATGCTCAAGAAAATGCAAGCCAACTTGACATATTGGTATATTGATAAAAGACTGAAAGTTTATTAAGATCCTTAAGTTAGATCTAGTTCATGAGATTTTTCAACTCGATTATCTTTGCACCATGAGCCATGTTAGCATAACTTGAAGTTGACGAGTGAAATATATACTAGAAACCTTAGAATAATAGTGGAGACTTAACCCTGAAAGCTTTGAGCCTTTCTATTTTTCTGAGGGTTATACATAAACTCTGATTTTTCTTGAGTCTACATTATCTCGTTGATGATCTCATTATTTTCATTCTTTTGATCAATTGCTTTGGGAATGACATAAAAATTGAATTATTACACTAGAACTTCTTGGCTTATTCAATTGAGATGTCATAATACTGACCCGAACTTAGGAAATGATCTAGGCATTTTTTTCTTTAAACCATTAACTAGCCTTTTAACTTACCCATAAAATTAACCTTTTTTGTAGCCTTTTGAGCCATAGATTAACCTTTTATTTGTTAACCCATTAACCTTTACCCAATTTTTCTGGGAATGTGTACGGATGAATATACTTGGTGTAAAAAGGGCATGAAAGAGCAAAATATGAGTTATTTCATAAATCCTCTATGGAAGAAAGAAAAAGAAAGAAAGAAAGAAAAAGAAAGAAAAGAAAGCAGAAGAAAATGTGAATGAGGATAAAGATGTGAGAATGAAGAAAAAAATTGATGGTGCGCAACATTGATTTATTCTTGACAGCCCTAATTGTTCGTTAAATGGGTGTATACATTCCTAGAAATTTTTGTTAGAATCCTTTGACATTCCTTAAACCAAGCCCCATTACAACCCAACAAAGTCCTAGTTGATCTTAGGAAAAGGTTGGTTTCGTAGATGTGGAGATTTAATAACCAAGACCTATGGTGTTTGATTCAACATTCCCAAAAGTAATTGATATTCCTGTCCATGAGATCATGTTCATTCCATTCTTGAAAAGTCCGTTCTTCATATTACTATATGTGAGATGATTGTTTTCCATCATTTACTCTTTTCCTCACATATAAACTGAGTGAAATACCAAATCTCTGAGTGCTTTATTGTGAGTGACATGAGAGTTTTACAGTCAAGACAAACTTTCTACAGGAGATTTAGTCATTGTTTTACTCTGAAATGAAAAGTTATGTTGATAGTGCTATCCACACACATACATTGAGTTGACGATGATTATGAATTTTTTTCTAACCTTTGGAGAATATTAAATTATTTGGAGATTTGTTGATACACTAAAATGACACTGTTGGTTTCCTGCATTTCTTGAAGTATTAAAATGAACACTGTTTGACCAAGTTTTGATTGAGTCAGTAATGTTTGTGGGTAACATTTCTGGAAACCCTCACGAGACTATAACTCGTCCACTAGAGGTAATCTAGGGGTTTAAAGCCTTGTTGCACGTTTAAGGTAAGTGCAACCGATGATTCCTGCGAAAGTGAGTTAGAATTTTCTTTTTATTGTTTTGCTCGAGGACTAGCAAAATATAGGTTTGGGGGTATTTGATAGTCACATAATTATTACATAATATACCCCTTAATTTATACATGTTAGTGTTTCGATTATTATATTTTATAGTAATTATTTCGTTTTCATATCTTTGTAGGAATTTGAGCGTAAACGATGAAATCAGATTAAAGCGGCAAGTTAAGGAACGACAATTAGTCGATTCCAATGGTGGTATAAAGCAATCACAAAACCTAAACCTAAACCTAATTCATACCCTAAACCCGAAACCTAATTCATACCCTAAAACCAATTCATACCCTAAAACCAAACCCAAACCTAATCCTTCTCCTACCCTCATTGTTGAATCATTCCCTCATTCCATCCCTATTCATCTTGATTATTCTTTATAAATAGAGGAGGATAGGGTAAGAATGGGGGAGGAGGAAGAGAAGGGAAAAGAAGATAATTAGAAATCAAAACCTCTTCCTCAATGGAGATTTCCTCAAAGGAGCTCCTCTCTCAAAGGTGATTCACAATCACCCTCACCACTCATCCATCTCTCACTCACTCCACTCACTCAGCACACAGTCTCCTCGCCACCACCGAGCACCACCACCAATTCCGCCACCGTCCTCGCGCCACCACCGCGAAACAGGGGCGTGACAACCCTGTTTCGCGTCCAACTTTCACTTTGCCACCACCCTCGGCCCCTCTCCCCTGTCCACGCACCATCACCACCTCCGCACGAGCACCGCCACCGCGCGAAAACCACCGCGAAACAAAGCACCGCGGCCCTGTTTCGCGTCGCGACAGAGCACTCGCTGCTCCTCCCTCTCGGCCTCTCTTCGTCGCGAGCTCCTTCCTGTCCTCACCTCTTGCGACCACCGTCACCACCACGACCGAGAACCACCGCCTCCTCCTCGCGAACAGAGTTCTTATCGCGAAACAGGGAGCTCCTGTTCCTCATCTGTTTTCTCTGTTTTTCTCTGTTTTCTTAGTATTTCCTCACCTTTTCTCTTCTTATGCAGGTTCTGGAAGCGATTTGAGGTCGAGGACGGGCCAGAGGAGCGAGAACGAGGCCGAGAACCGCGCTGTCGCGCTGGAGAAGACGAGCGGCTACTGTAGCGCCACTGTAGCGCTACTGTAGCAGAGGCGGGAAGGGGTTATTTCGGTTATTCGGCTATTCACACCCCCGGTTTTGCTCTGTACCACCACAGAGTGCTTTTGGCCAGTTTTCTCGGGATTCGCGTCCGTGCAGAGATGATTTCCACCTCCATTGACGTTGTGCCCACCGCCACCATGACCAGCTAAACCATTCGCCAAGGCTACGATGAAACCACGGGATTTCCTAGAGTTTGTGTATTTAAATTTATTATTTTCTTTATGCTTGAACGTTAAACACATTTGATTTATGATTTTTAATAAATTGCTTTCACCGATTATATCCTGATTAATTATCTAGACTAGTCGGTAGTTAGAAGTACCCTTTGTTGAAATTCAAAAGTCTGATTTAATCAATTAATCTGAATCTGTGATTGTGTGTACCGTAAGAAGACACACAATGCTAGGGATTAGGATTAGTTAAAATAAACCTGTGATTGTGTGTGCTGTAAGAAGACACGCAATTCTAGGGGTTTATACCTATGCTTAAATCAATTGTGAACTTAGATTAATCTTTAGGTTAGTCATGTTAAATCTTGAAAACAATATCTTTGATTACACAAATCTCAAAGAACCTGTGGTGGATTCAATGCCTTGGTTTCCTTTCTCATATTATTTAAAACTTTTTATTTTGTTTTTAATTTGATTTTTAGTTTAGATTTAAAAATGCTGTAACCCCCTTTCCTATAAATTAGTTTAATTAAATTCTAAAATTTCAATTGCATCCACCTTCCTCGTGGGATCGACCCGTACTTGCCGTTGTCTACCAGTTAGGCACCGTGCACTTGCGGTTATTACAAGTAGGTTAAATTAACCTGTTAATTTAGGTTAGTTAAATCCGCATCATGACGCGAAACCTCAACACGTGGCCCAACTTCTTCCCCCGCTAAGTCAACAAGGAAAGCAGGAACATCTTGAGAAAGGTCGCGACCCCCCAAGGTTGTCGTGTGCGGACCGCGACATACTAAGGGGAGAAGTCGCCTTGACAGAAGTTTGTGTGTTCCTCTCGACAACGATAAAAGGTACATTCGCCTCCAATTAAGCAAGCACGGAAGGGCTGGACAAGGCCAGACTTTTCTTCCTCGTGCGATGAGAAACCCTCTCAATTGATGAACCTAACACGGGTGAGCACAATAAGAACACCGCAGCATCCCGCAGGGTGTGACATTGCCTATCATTATGACCTTCTCAACAAAAGTCGAAGAGAGCTTAAGAAACTCCATCTCTATCTGCTTCTCTTCCTCGACTCATAGACGGAATAACAAACCTCTCTGAAATGAAGGAACAACGTCAAAACCAGTATCACAGAAGGAACATACAAAAATATGCATGCACCGACGACCAAGAGACTCACCAAGGTCAAACTGAAAGTATCGAGACAATCTACGACTCCCGAGCTTGAAGTAACCAGAATCCGCTAAAGCCAAGAACCATTGCTTTTCCCAAGATTCAGCATTGTCCGCCACCAGTGTAGACAATAAGGACATTATAGCAGACATATACCCCGGAATCCAATCGAGCCTTGGTCAGATGGTGGATCATCGGCAAAGTCAAACACAGGCCACCGTCATTAACCCTTTACGAGAATTGTGAGCAGTATCTTGAACTCGCTCAGTACCATTTGAGCGGGAGGCATACGAAAATGAGTAAAGAAGTGCCAGACATCATTTGGCACTGAAAACCAGAGCCCGAAGTCACACACACCTTGGTGCAAGCCTATGAACCAATGAGGAGATATAGTAGGACCTAAAACTCCAAATGCGGGAACAATTTGTAAATTTCCTGGGATGCGCTACAAACTACAAAGCCTGATCTACTCAGTCTCGTTGACAAAACTACCTTCGAAGAAATTGATACAAGCAAAGGATAAGGGATCCTTGGAAGAAAGTTTAACATTGTCAACCATTAGAAGAAAGAACAAATACTATGGCTCGAAAAGATAGCGCAGATAACAATGGGAAAATCCTCCTCAAGACAGTAAATATTTATAAGGAAGGCAAACTGCATTTTCCCTCCTTGAGCAGTCGCGTACCCATTAATGTCATGTTTCGCTTGAGATGAACGCTTCAAATTCAATCATTACGATGGTACAATTGTCTTGTCAAAGAGTCAATGGACTGACTTAATACCCCACTAATTTGCGGGATTAGCTGGTGATACATAAAAATGGTCACACCACTATACCACACACGTGCAATGATGATCTTGAGGAAATACGGGCCCTAGCATCAGCTCAACACTGATCCAGCCTGAGCGATTCTAAGCCCGCCAGGCGAACCCGAACTCTCACAACATGCTAGGCCCACACGTCTCACAGTTATCCACAATACCCATAAGTCTTACTAAGGCAAGTATCTCGAGGATTAACTTCGGACGGGCAACTACAACTGCTATATGCTTTCAACTAGGAAGCAATTATCAGAGTACATTCCATACAGGGAAACTCCCTTCTGCGGATTGCTCTTGGGTTAGGAACTATCTCTCGCATATCTAAGAGCACAAGGCTGACAGGGAACTTCTTTCTTACAGCTCGACTCCTAATTAGAAAAAGATCTCCATGAAGATCTCCTTCTTAAACTACGCCTACGATGGCCTGGTAGAACCATGATTCGTGCACTACAAATAAGACATGAGGTTGGTAAGCTAAGGTATACTACAAATTCCCTGTTACCGCATTATACCTTCATCGAATCTCTATCTAACTTTAGCATGGGAGTGTCATCGGCCACCACAAAGGTGATCTATGGCTCACGTGTGTTACTTGTGCAGATTAGCAAGAACTAGGTCAAAGCAGGGAGCGGAAAACGACGACATCAGTTTTAATTCAATGCCTACCATCAAAATTTAATATAGGCACTGATTCAAAATTACTTCAAATGTGTATTATACAACAAATGGTTTTAAACCAATTGTCTACCATCCAAATTTATGACAGACATTGATTTAAAGTGTGTTGAATCTTGATCTGGATCTAGAAAATAAATAGTAAACAAAGCAAGAGAGATCAAGTCTTTGTAGAAAGATAATGAAAAGGAGGTGATGGCTTGCGTTACTACATAAAACATGCGAGAGACAAAGTAAGAGAAATAGGAGGATGTGGTGGCTTTGTTGCGAACAGAGAGGGAATAGAGAGATTTGAGAGGGTGGAGTAAAAGGACTGGTGAAAGAGAATTCATTGCAGACATAGTCATCACACATACAAGGTCCTTTAAATTTAAACATAACAAAAGCCTAATGGATCTTAAATGCAATAAAAACCCCAAATCATCGATCCTTTTAGCCCACACCCGAATTCTTGAAAGCAAATATCCTAGAAAAAAAATATTTCCATGAAATAAGTGAAACATATAAGAATTTTTGCAAATGTCGGAAGTGTAAAACTAGAAGAGACTATGTGGTGTAAACTAATGTGAACAAAGTAAGACTTTGGAAGGTTGGGATAAATTCTTACCATCCTTGGAGGTTGTTTCAATCCACCAATTCAGCTTGGAAAATGACAAAGTAGAAACTTAGAGTGTGCTTGGTTGTTTGGAATCCTATGTCATGGAAATCAATGAATGGAGCCACCTAAATCTAAGCTAATTTGTGGTTTACTCATCAATCCACCATTAGATTCTATGATCAATGGTGGGAATGAAAGTCTCATGAGCATGAGAATTACATGCTTTGGGGGGACCAATGAATGTGATTTCAATGTTCATGAAACTTCCATTCCCACTATTGATCACAAAATTTAATGGTGGATAAGTTAGTGAACTTCAAATTAGCTTAGATTTAGGTTATCCCTTCATGAATTCTCATATCATATGATTCCATGCAACCAAACACACCCTTAGACTTTCAATGTCTAGCTTAGATAAAAACAAGTCATGTGCCACACACATGCTTTATTATTATTATTATTATTATTATTATTATTATTATTATTATTATTATTATTATTATTATTATTATTATTATTATTATTATTATTATTATTATTATTATTATTATTTTCACACACGCTTATTTATTAACCAAGGGTGGAGGGTTTGTTAATCCACCTAGTTGACTTATTAACTACCCCATTTCAACTTGTAATAGTCCCTAGTCCCTACCTAACTCGGATTACACAAATCAAAATGGAGCCAAAAGATCGATCAAACTTAAAATGTTGGAATTATGCTTTGTGCATGAACATATATATCCTTCTATGGCCTGTCACGGTCTTATGGGTCTACTTCTTGAGATCTCTTTCAGTGACATTCCTTACCAATGTGGTTGTCATCTCTAGCATCACCTCTACGAATTAGTTTACACTTTACTTTGATCCATCTATTCATCAACTCATCATTTCCACTACCCATAACCTCTAGAGGTGGAGAAGATTGGGGTTTGGCATTGTGAACATTGGTTTCAGGCATGTCAATGATGAGAGATATTTCATATATACACTACTACAAATATTAGCTTAGGTAACGCCACTTAGATAGCGCTTTTTTAAAGAGCTATCCAAGTGGGCACTAGGATAGCGCTTATTTGTCTTAAAAAAAAAAAAAAAACGCTACAATAGCGCTTTTAATTTTTTTTTTCAGTTAAGTGCTATCTTAGTTATGTCTTAGATAGCGCTTTAAAAAATGCTATGAGAAAAAACGTTACCAAAGCTACCATAGCGCTTTTAAAGTGCTTGCATAGCGCTTCCGCTACTTCCATTTAGGATAGCGCTTCGATTTTGATCAAATATCAAATTAAATCTCATTGTTTCAGATCTTAATACGATCGGACGGTTAAGATCACAAGCCCTCATTTATTCAGATTTTGGTTTCCTCGACATTAAGAATTCCCCTTTTCAAACACACAGAGAGGCGATGAGGCGAGGAGGCAAGGAACCGAGGCGAGGAGGCGAGGAACCGAGGAAGGAGGCGAGGAACCAGAGGAGGCGGGGAACCGAGGAAGGAGGCGACTCAGGCGAGGAACCAGAGGAGGCGAGGAACAGAGGAGTCGGAAGCTCATTTAAATCTGGGTATTTTGTTTCAAGTTTATATCTTTAGAACCGGGTTGGTTAAGCATGCTTTGATTTTGAATGGGTTTTCATTAGTTTGGTTTTGATTTGCCTTTTGTGCCCTAATTTTTTGATTTTCTGAAACGAAATTGAATCATGTTTATGTTTACATTGGGTTTGATTGCTTTGGTTTATTTTTATGAAATTGACAATGGACTTTGATTATGGTGCTTAAATTTGTGATTTTTTGTGAAACAGACTTGAAGGATGGAAGAGGAGAAGGAGAGAATGGGAATGAAGTGAAGTATGATTTGAGGAGTAGAGGACTGTTTGATATCATCTAGGTATGAGTTTATTCACTCATATTATGATTTTTTTACTTGTATCCTGATTTTCGTTTCTTTGGGTTTATGGCAGCCTGGAGCGCATCAATCTGAGTCTAACAGATCTACTTTGAAGGAGGAAAATTCAAAGTATGGACCACACTATGATTACGAAAGAATATAACAATTCCAACTTTAATTTTTGGTAACTCGAACTTCATTGTTTGTGTGTTTCACTTACTGGTTGGTAAAATTTTCTCTTTAAACTTTGTAATAAATAACATGATTTAATATCTACCTTTAGCTTCCTACTGATTTAGATTCCTTGGTATCCAGATGCTATTAAGTTCGAAACAACATATATAGTAGCAGTCACTGAACAACTGATCATGTAATAAAATTCATAAATCATACATAGGTGTAAGCAATTTGTAGCAGTGTTATTGATATAGATATTGCAACTTAAGTTACTTGTTTATTCAAGACCACTGAGGGGTCTTTGATAGGAAAATATAGTCTTGTTTGTACATCCAAATTTGTGAGGGAACTAGTGTCTTTTTTATCATATGACTAGTGAATATCCATTGTTTTATCATCCCCATGTGAAATTCATTTATTGTGGGAGGTGTGAGAAAACAAGGTATGTTCCAGAGGTGTACAATCATGCCTATATTTAAAGATTTTCCTGTGAAAACATTCCACAGTTACGGTGGAACCAAGTGTAGCCTAGGTGTCAAAAGTCACTCCTTGCGTTTATGAAGATGTCTCTTTGTGTATCTTTGCAACAAGGAAGTAAATTTTAAACATCTGCTCTTCTGTGGGGTCAGTGAAAACCATATCTATATAACTAAAATATGAAATCAATTAGATAGCCATAAACATGAAATCAAGTAGATATCTTTGTGTATACCTGCATACATTGTTTGTGCTACTGCTATCCATTGGAGATGCTCTTGGAAAGCAAGTATGGCGCCGGGGGCAACATTATTTAAGTTGTAATGTGATAATTCAAATGTGATAGGTTCTTTGCTATACATGATGGGGCACTTTCATGGGGTTGTAAATCTTATTCAGTGTGCATTTATCTTGTTAGAGTTCAGCTGTTGAAAGTTTTAGAGACTCGCAAAATTGTACTACAGAAAGAGCAAGGCATGGCCTTTGCACGTGCTGTAGCTGCAAGTTTCGACATGGATCACATAGAGGACTTGATATCATTTGGTGAAAGTTTCGGGGCCACACGTCTAATGTAAGTTGTGATCCTTTATGTTCTCTCTCTCTGTTTTTTTGGGTCATCTTCACTGTTGTTTTAGATTTGATTTGGCCTTTACCGTTATGTTTTGAAATTTGTGAGTCATCTGCTAATAATTCTTCTTCGGTTCTGTTGCAACAGGGAAATATACCACAAAAAAGACACACCTTAGTGTTGAAGCTTACAAAAGGTGTAAGCCTTTGTTGTAATAAGTCTTCGTGCGAGGCTTTGTTTGATGTGTTGTGACTAGGCCTCGTCTATTTCAAGCAAATCTAGAGATATTGAATATGCAGTTGCATGCATTGATAGCTAAAGTAAGAGAAGGGGAAATGCATAAGAATGTTTTCTTACAACAGTGATGTAAAGAACAAAAAAATTCCTTGACCATTTTCTGAAGATGAAATAATGTGAACAAAAATTAAAATTAAAATTTTGTACGGTATGTCAGGTCTTGTGTGTTCAAGCTATCGTTCAAACTGAAAATGGAAAAGTTGCATAAAAAATAACTACAAGGATGCATGCATTGCTTATCTGTACGCAATTTCTCTGTTCTATTAAAATTTTGGATTTCTCATGTTGTTTAAATTTCAATATTTGAAGATCATTTTGCTGCCCTTTGTTTGAACAGGTAAATAGAAACTACAAGATTACACCAAGTGGGGCTTTCTCAGAAGCCAGAAGTAGTACAATGCCAGTCCTGGTAGGAAGGCAGCAGGATTTTCGTAGAATGGAAGTTACAAAATCCCAAATCGATGCAGAACTTGCAAAAATGAGGACTATGACTCCACAAGAAGCTGCTGCAGCTGCTGCCCGAGCAGTTGCAGAAGCAGAAGCTGCCATTGCAGAAGCTGAACAGGCAGCAAGGGAGGCAGAAGAAGCAGAAGCTGATGCTGAAGCTGCACAAGCTTTTGCTGAAGCAGCAATGACAACTTTGAAAACTAGAAACACTCCAAGCCTGGTGATATTTCGTTCTTCAATTATTTCTGTATTTCTTTCTTCACTAATTTGGTCTTGCCGAAGAGGTTTGTGTGTTTGCACTACCCTCATTATGGGTGTTTGAACACGGTTTCATTTTCTAAGCTTTGATTTCAAGGAAGTATTGACAAAAGGAGGGCCTTATGACATATCCTGAATTGTTTCCTTTTTTCTCTGATTGTCCAGAGAAATGCATCATCTACTTTCAACATATTGAACGAGGAAGGAAGGATCACAGCTGCTGCACTTCTTCCCTATGGTGTTTCTTCATAACTTGAGGTAAAGTACCAATCGAAAACTCCCTACTACTTGTACATTTCTTTCAATTCTTGGCCACTAACTGCATTTTCAATGCCACATATTTGTGTATTTATTCATTTAATGTGTATGCCACGACTTCACTTGTAGTTGCTAGTTGAGTTGCTCTATGGGGCTCTACAGGGATGATTTCTGTGAGCATAAAATCTTTCTAATATTTACTGCCCTTCAGATTTCATTGCAGTTAAAAGATTAATACTGATCATATCTGTTATATGCGAACTTAAGAGTTATTGATAGCTTGTATGATATTTATTGAACGAAAGTTTAATTTGTGCATTTTGTTTCTGCAGGCCATTGATAGGCTTCCTTTAGTTCCCGGAGTTCTTGAGCTCGTTGGAATTGGTTATTCTGGGGTAAGTTCCACAACTATTACTGCTACTATATATATGTATTAGTTGAGAAGGCTGCTATCAAGAAATATAGTTGGACCTTTAGTCATTTACATTTATCTTACTGATACAAAACCCTTTGTGTTTGGCAGTGGTTTGCATATATATAGTAGCAGTAATAGGTGTGTTCTTGTATTTTAGGTTAAGATTTATATACCGACTTAGTGTGTGTGTGTGTGTGTTGTTATACTTATACAATGCCATGATGCAATTTCAGGTTATGCGAGGATACAATTTGAAGTGGCGGTAGAATCTGAGAAACATTCAGCGGTGCCGCAATGTACAGACGAAGTTAGGACTGTAGGAGAAGCTGTTGGCCATTTCATTTCGTGGCCAAAAAAGCTGGTGTATATATATGATAGCATATTAACAATTTTGTATGAATGCTTAAATTATATTTTGAATGAATGAGAAACAGTTAGTTATCATTTTGTTTCTTTATTGATTGATTGAACGTTGTCATTATTATATTAAATATTATATAAAAAATATTATATGGTAGTTAATAAAAAAATTCACCGAAATTAAATAGCGCTTTAGAAGCTAATTATAAAAAAATCAAAAAAAAAAAAAATTTTTAAAAAAATCAACAAAATTAAATAGCGCTCATAAAAGCGCTATGCAAGCTAATTTAAAAAAAAAAATTAGCGCTTACATAGCGCTATTCAAGTACGCGCCTTGCATAGCGCTAAAAAGTAGCTTAGATAGCGCTAAAAAAAGCGCTATCTAAGCCTATTTTTAAGCGCTATGCAAGCCTATATTTGTAGTAGTGATAGTTGTTTTAGGGAGGGAAATCTAAACATAGTAACACCAACTCAGAACTCTAGCAATTAAAAGCAAAAATGGGAAGGGTAAGCTCCACTCCTCCCTTTCCAAATGTGTTCTTGCTTTCTTTATCAGTTTGGCAATAAAAAAGATATTCCAAAGAATCATCCCAATTGAATCATATGCATAATAATAATAATATGGGTTATTTTATATTTGGCCTCCATATATTTACGTGTATTTTTATTTGACCTTCTTTTGTTCTTGATTCAAGTTTAACATCCATGATCGTCTGTTCAAGAGTGTTGACTAAAAAATTTCATTCAATTTTTTAAATTAATAAATCTATCCTCACTTAACTTTTCAAATCAAACATTTTTGTGGTTTAGGTTAAGGATCATTTTTCCAGTCTTATCTATCAAGAAAGAGTAACGGTGGGTTCGTAGGAGTTAAAAAAATTAATAAACAATGGTAGGTTTATATTTTTTAAAAATTTGGATGAAATTTATTAGTCAATATCTATGAACAGACGGTCATAAGTGTTAGACTGGAATACATTAATAAATGGTGGTCAAAATAGAAATAGACATAAATACATGAGGTTCAAATGGAAAATAACCCCAATAATATCCTCCATCCAATATTTGCATTTGCGTTGCACCCATCTTTCTGTATTCACTCTTCACCTCACCATGGGAACTCTAGAGATTCAGACACCAATATCACCAAACAACCATGATCATGAAGGGAAATGATGATGATGAGGTTTGGCAAAATACAAACGATCTCTTCCAGTATGGAGATTTCGAATGAGGTTTCTAGGTATTATCTCTTTTGCCCTGCTATCCTTCCTCAACTCTTTTCATACAGAACAGAGCCTTTTGTTATTAGGGGTGGGCATGGGACAAGATGGGCCGAGATATACCCATCCCGTTCATACGGGATCGAGACGGAACGGGATGGGAAAAACCCTATCCCGACCTCGTCCCATCCCAAACGGGTTCGGGACGGGACGGAATGGGATCAGCGTGCTAATCTGGACATATCAACTAGAAGTATGAACATAATCAACTAGAATACATTCTGAACAAAAATTATTAAAACATAATATAACTATCTAAGAACGGAAAGTAAGTGAAGAGTTAGAACTTACCAATGATCTCTTCATTTTTGGATTTGTGTTTAGGGTTCAAAATTTCAAAGTGGGGGTTTCTGAAATCCTAGTTGTTCTTCTTCTTGATCAGTGTAAGGGCTCCTACAAAAAAAAACGGCATGCTAACAAGGTGAAAATTTCTTTAAACAAATTTGATCAAACAAATCACGCCTATTTCATTGAAAGCTAAAAACCTAAAAAAATTAGGACCCTGTCAAACAATTTTTTTTAAACAAACACCTAAAGAAGTTGGATCTTACCTGTAAAAATCGACATATTGTGTAACAGAGAGCTAGAGAAGTTGGATGAAGCGGAAGCAGGAGGGGACGAGGCGTGTCGTCGTCATCGTGTGTCGTGTGATACTGCCGACTGTGTTGTTGGAGTCGTCGTCTTGGATCTGAGCGAGAACACTCTAGATCGAGGGGACGAGGTGTGTCGTCGTCGTCGTGTGTTGGCGTGCTGCTCTTGAATCTCTCTTCTTATTTTTGAATCTCTATTCAAGAACAAACACAATGGTGGCCTGGGTTTTTGGTTTCTCGGTTTCTCTCCTCTTGGACTTGAAGCTCGCTTCTTTTCTTTTGTTTCTTTTTTGCTGCTCTTCAACAACACAGTGCTTCTTCTTCTTGAATCTCTCTTCAAGAACACAATGCTGCTCTTGAAGCTCGCCTTTTTCTTTTGTATCTCGGTTTCTTGAATCTCTCTTTTGTTATTTGTTGGCTTCCCTTTAGTAACCCTAAACCTAACTAAAGGAATGAGAGATCAGGGAGAGAAGTATTACAAATTTACCATCAAAAAATTAATCTAGAGATGTGTGTGAGAGAAAAATTGAGATGCTATAAATGTTATATACATCAATTAATTTGTATGGGCATTCACAATCCTAAAATAAATAAATAAATAAATAAAAATATTAATAATTAATATTAAAAATTAGCTCGGGACGAGACGGGATTGAAAATCTTCATCCCATTCTAGATCAGGACGGGATCAGGATGAAATTATTCAATCCCATTAAGACCGGAAAAAATCGGGACGGGACGGGATCGGGATCGCAGGATGGGATGCCCACCCCTACTTGTTATTACTCAAATTGCTGTTCACATTGCTAGTCACCCCATTGGTCAATTCATGGCCAAAGTTCTAGCCACCGCCCAATTCACTATTTTTGGGTTGAAGCTCTCTATGACTCCAGGCCCACTTAACATGAAAGGAAATTTCTGGATCTACCCCTTTAAATGATCTGTTTACCCACTTCTAATTTTTTTTTAAAGACAAGTAAGATGAAAACTTAAATACCTTATACCAAAACTTTCAGTCCACCGACCAAATAATTTTTATTTTATTTTATTTAACAAAAATCTAAAACTTCAACCCACATTTTCCATTATTCTTTACCTTCTCCATCAACTTCAAAATCTCTTCTCCATCTCCTTACTTCTCTAAAGCTTCTTCTCCATTAACTTAAGGCCTACTATTGTTTGAAAAAAAAAATTACAAAGTTTGCAATCAGCGAAAGCCCATTTTCTTCCATTGAACTAACCAATGAACAAAGAAATCAAGGGTTTTTTTTGTGTTGGAGGAATCATGAAATTGTTGAAATTCAATGTTATTATTTAGATTTTTGCAAATAAAAAATGTATTTAATAGAAAATAGAATTGAATCCACGGAAAACGAATTTTTGGTTTTCAAGTTTATCAATGGGTGTATAGAAGAAGAGGAAGTAGAATCCAATCTATGATTCGAGACAAGTTGTATAACTATTAAAACAAACCTATCACAATCTCAAGACTAGTTACATCGCTCTCGGATTCAAGATAGTATGAACAGAAAAGAGTGTCCCGGACCCGAGACTATCCATATAAATCTCGGACCCGAGGTTGGAAAACAAAAGTTTATCCACCAAATAGGTAATCTGCATGTTTTTAGAGGGTGAACTGAGTAGTGGGATAAACTGAGTATTTATTCGAGTTGATCTAGAAACTGAACATGTTCTAGTATCTAATAGTACTCGACGCATGCTATGCGTGCACACATTTGCAATTTATTTTTTAGTTACCCTCGTTACTAGACTTAATTGTGGATTACACTTTTTTTATCGTCTATTTGAGCACACGACAAGTGTTTGTATTTTTGTGTTTATCAAGTGTATTAATCATTATAATTTTGTAAAAATTAGTTGAAGACATTAAAACCCTTGTTACTTTTCATCAACCTTTTGATTTTGATTGTAAAAATGATGAAATTGGGAGGACAATATGGAAAACAAAAGTTAGAGTTGAAGACATTCTTAATGTTCATCCAAGGCTTCACTCATTATAGTAGTAGATATGTTTTCCCATGTTGGAAGTGCTTTTGGAAGTGGAACTTCTTATGCTGTTAGGGTTGTTAATATTATTAAAGCTTTTTATCATAGAAATATCAGTTTTCATACTGGTTTGATTCTCATCACCACCCACCCAAGTAGGTTCCTTGTTTTTCACTCGTTTCTAAATTATTAGTGTTGTTATGGATGGAGGCTAAATTGCTCGTGTATGTTGTAACAGGTAGGGGGATATGGATATGGGCTGGGATTCTTAGGAGGTATGTCGTAGATACTGGCACATATGTGGTGGGCTGGCACTCTTGTTCAAGTCTCATTATTCCCGAATGTTTAATTTTCCAAACTCGGTTTTGCACTTGCGTGTGTTTGTTTGTTCAATTTGTGTAATCACGTCATAAAGTTTACAAATGTTTAGATCTCGAATACGTCTCTTAAGATTTTATTCATAAGACTGATATATGACAACCTAATTGTGGTTTTGAGTTTATACTCGTTGGGGTAGAATTCCAGATTGCTTTGGCAGCATTCCATTTTATTTAACCATGCTGGATTTCAGTGTATTGCCTTTGTTTATTACTGACCAATAGGATGACTATGATCATTCAATTGAACCACAAATTTAGATGATCACAATGTGGGATAAGCAATCTAACCACATGGCTACCTACAATTAATGTTGTAGGAAGATGTGAGACCATAATTTTATAATAGGTATCATTGGTAGTCAGAATCACATGTTTCCTATAATCTCTCATTTTCATCAATGTTCATTTATAAGGGAAAATGTTGTCTATCAATAAGCCCTGCTAAGGTTTCCTACAGAGCACACGTGTGTTGAACATGAATGAAAGAAAAGGGTAAGGTTGAACCACAGCCACCATCTCCATGTCCATTTCCTCTGATCCTATACATCTGGTTTAGTCTTGTTACATTTTTTTTTCTCAAGAATTTGGTTTAGCTTCTTTTGGAATATTATTATTTCCCAGGGTATCTCTTAAAAACCCTAACAAGGATCTCATGGGTCTGCGTGGTGTTCTCCAAGTCAGTCAAGGTACAACAAATAGGATCAGGCATGAGCGGACTTAGAGTTGGCGCATTCATGCTTGATTGGACTATAGTTGCTGCCTTTTTTGGAAGCCCCCTCATTTCTCCATTGTTTTCCGTTGTAAATATCTTCATTAGTTATGTTTTGGTCATCTATGTAGCGATTCCAATAACATATCGGGGTCTTGACCTATACAACACCAAGATATTTTCTGTAACACTCCGAAATTTCTTAAAGCTAATTTGAATATTTTGAATTAATTAAAATATAATTAAATTTATGTGAATTTAAATTTCATAATTTTAGGGTTTTATTTTGTGAAGTTTAAAGGTGGGTGCCCTCAAAACCTAGTGGAGGCAATTAGCCACCCAATCATAAGAGAAAACTTTTTTTCTTCTTCTTCCTTATTATCTTTTCTGCATTTTTTTTCTGTTCATTGGCGATGAGCACGCTCTCTGATCGAGCTTCGGGTTAGTCTTGCAGAAAGGTGGAAGTTTTGAAATGCTTAAAATAGGCTTGATATTTATCCGTAAAAAATGTGACGTGACTTTATGCGCATTAATAGCCCAATAGTGGCTTTTGTTACTCATATAGTTAGAAGTATTCGGTGATACATGTCTTTATTTGATGTGTCTCCACTTGGGCATGAATGACGGAGAAGTCATCCTTTATATGAGAAAGGCATACGGGCATGTATGTTCGGCACGAAGGTGGTGCGAATGTGATATCGTCTAAGTGATCATTCCGTTAAAAATGAATCAAATTCAAATAAAAATGAATAATATGCGTAAGTCAAATATTGTAAGAAGACAATTGTTTAATTAATAAATTACGTTTTTATTGTTTCTAACATTTTTCATGCAGAATGACAAATTCACTAATATTTTTGTAGGTCAGACTTGCCATAAACAACATCTATAGTGTAAATACAAGCCAATACATATTTACTTATTAGGGTGACATGATTGCCTCATTGAGGAACTAAATTCTTTAAACTGTGTTTTCTTGCATGACAACTTTGTCTCGTTGAGGAACTACCTGTTGGTGTGGTTGTTTATTGTTTGTGTTTAGTTTGATGTTATCACGTGCGAATTTATTGATTTTGGGATGAAGATTACTCACACCAGTTTTATTGCTGACCCAAGTGAGTTTTTGCTTCTTGGGTACATTAGTCGATTAGCCTTTCAGGTTTAAAGACTTTTGAGCAGCGTTACTAGAGTTCCGCTAGTGGGGCTAGCAACGTCAGAGTCTTTCCTGGTTAGAGTTTTTATTTGTTTTAGTAATTAAATCATGTTTAAGTTGTTGTTGCTGCTAAATGTTTCTATTATTATTGAATTTCACGTTCCGAGTTTTGCAGAAATGGATAATCTCACGTAGATTTTGGGATTTTCATTTTCTTCGAAAATAGGGGTGTGACATTTCTTATCCTCTCTTCGCACTTGTTCGCAGAAAATGGGAGCATTTATGATATATCAGCCATTTTGAACAATAAATTTGAAATCGATTACTTCAAGTATGAAGAGCCTGAAGGTCCATCTGAGCATGTTTTTTGCCCTCACATACGGTTTTGGTTTTGTCACAATTGCTACTCTCGACCATGTGGGCTTATTCCATGGAAGGTATGAGTACTTATATCATGTACATGTTTATGTTGGGTTCAAACAACAATAAAGAACAAAACTTTATCCCGGGCTCCTGCTGCCACACATTCTGATCAAAATCTGTAGGCACGCATTAATAAACAAGAAGTGATCTTTTCACAGCTATGTCAATGTGGCAGATGTTGCTTCTTACTTTGGATAGTCTTTGTTTAGACTATTAACTCTGCAAACTTTTTGTGCACAGCTTCTTTTAGCTCCAACATTTCCATGGTCATTTGTACTATTGATATTTGATATTTTTGATTTTACAGTTAATTTTCACTTCTGATAGATAAACCATTATCTGTTTTTCCAAATTTACCTATCTGGGTTTTTATTAGGAAGAATTTAACAATCATTAATAATCTTGTTTGATGGTCAATTATTTAAACAGAGTGATCTATGATCGGCTTCGTGAATCATACAAGGGAAAGATAGATATCAACACTAAATCGAAAATTCTAGGGGTCGAGGGAGGGAACGAGGGAAAGGGGCGAGGAATGGGTGGAAGCCACCCATTCGCCTTGAGATGAGCAACATCGCGCATGTCCTGCTTGTCATTACCATTATGTCCTCTCTCACACTAGATTGATGAAGAAATACAAGGGCATACCTGAATGGAGGTTCCATGTCCTGCTTGTCATTACCGTTATGGTCTCCCTTTTGCTCCACAACGTCCTAAATGATGAGATTCGGATGCAATGGTGGGGGCTTCTTTTGCCATGTGGCCTCGCCTTCATTTTCACGCTTCCCATAAGCATCATAGCTGCCACCATTCGTGAATCATATTTTAAATGAGGCCCTTTCGAAGAAGTTCACTCCTCTGAAGCTCGGCTTCTACTATGAAACCACCGACCGATTCGACCACCTGCGCCATTACCAGCATGTAATGACCCTTAAAGAAGGATTCGAGTCGGTGATGTGCAAAATATTTCCCACTAGCTTGAAGAAGTCAGTACTAATATGGTTTCACAGCCTCCTGCCAAGGTCAATCGACTCCTTCAAGACGCTGGCAAAGGAGTTCTTGACGCGTTTCGTCGGGAGTCAGCATTTCCAAAAATGCCCACATCACATACTCTCTCTAAAATAAAGATCCAATGAGACATTCAGAGAGTATGTCACGCGCTTCAACAACGAGCTGACACTCATTGAAGGTTGTAGCGATGACACAGCCGTGATAGCTTTCACCGCGGGCCTAAATGAGGGAAAGCTCTACAAAGACCTCACTTTGGTACCCTCTTTAATCATGACGGAGCTCCTCAAGAGCACCCAGGAGCACATTAGCTTAGAGGAGTTGAGGACTGTAAAGAGGGAAATTGAATGTGAGAAAAAGTCTTCTGCTTCAAAGGACAAGAATGAGAGAAAGAAACACGATGATGAAGAAATGAGCAAGAGGAAGCGTAGTGACAACAGGTTAGACCCTAGCCGGTCCAGGCTAGAATAATCCAACTACATTGGATCCAGAGCCATGACACCCCTCAATTCTAGCTTGTCGAATGTACTATACTATATGAAAACTGGAAAGATCTGATGTGGCCCCGAAAATAATAAATACTGCTCGTACCACATGAGGGCGTTCATGATACCAACGACTGCAAGAGTCTGAGGTGCGAGGTTGAATACTGGATCCGCATGAGCAAGCTAAAAGAACTCCTGAACTCTAGAAAGCAACCAGAACGATCCAGGGACCGGGGGAGTCAATCAAAGAAATAGAGAATGAGACTCAAGGCATAATCTATGTCATTTATGAAGTTGGACTGAATGAAGACCAGTCACATAGGTCTCGCAAGCGGACTCTACTGGAAATGTAGACACAACTCGCGGACAAGGATAGACGCGTTTGCTACTCAATGATTCAAAGCCCCATTCTTTATAGACAAGGACCTCGAAAGAGTCTGAGCGCCGCACAATGACGCCATAGTTGTCTCGGTCTCCATCGCAAGGTGGGAGGTGAAGATAGCTCTATGGACATAGGGAGTTCACTCAACCTCTTGTTCTACAACACATTCCGCAATATGGACTTCAAACAGGAAAACCTGACGTCTTCATACTACCTGCTGATTGGATTTAGTGGAGAGAAATGTTTTCCGATCAGAAAGATAAGGTTAGCAGTAGTGGCAAGAGAACCACAACTGAGAAACGTCATGTTTCTAGACTTCATGGTAGTAGACGCACTGTCTACCTACAACCTTATCTTGGGAAGATTATTACTCCACCAGATGGAAGCAATAGTCTCCACCATTCGCCAGTGTGTTAAGTACACCGCTAACCACTCCGAAGGAATGATATGTGGAAACCAAGCTACAGCACGAGGCTATCATTACGTTGCTCTGAAACAAATAGAATGTTCCCAGGTCCAACCGGATCACATGGAGCAATCTGAACTAGAGCTAGACCGAGTAACTAGTGACACAAGAGTAATCTGCCATTCAGCTCGGCGGAACGGAGATACCAAGGCAAGCGGAACTACAACCCTCCCCCCCCCCCCCGATATTCCGTCGGCGCGCAGATTAACTCCCCCACAAGGTTTACTTGTTAGTAGCATTTGCGACATCAGCGAAGCTCAACAGTCTGCTGAGAATACCAATGATCCACGAGGGTCGTCCGAATTCACTTCATGGTCGGGATCAATTTCTCTCTGTCAATAGTCAGTTCATGTCAGTTGTTTATTTCCCTTTTCATAATCAATGTAGAGGTTTAGTTCTTAAATACTTATGTGATTTGCAATCAATTAAGAAATAAAGAAAGAATTATGAAGACAAACACTATTAATTACTAGAAAGATGTAAAAATGAGCGTCAGAGGCAAATACAAAAGACTACATACTACAAGCATTTAAATCCAGTACGACATGAAGCAAAGACTCGCTTAGACAATCCAACTACGTAAGGTACCGAAACAAGATTTTGTTCTGCAACCTCTCCGAGCATGTTGGCATGAGCAAGAACAAGATGAAACATCACGTTCACTTCAACGCCTCGATAGACATACCCTCAAATATGGTTTGAGGTGGTACAAAGTCGGCAACCAAAAGTACTGTAAAACTTTACGGTCAACTCACACGCTCGATCCGCTCAACTAGATGAACTTGGGACAAGTATTAGGCTGACACAGATTGCATGCACTTTTCGGCTGCAAGGATGAGAGAGTCGACTATAAGTCAATGGCCCAATCCAGTGGACCATGTCCAACTCCTCTCCGTCTAGAGATCCCAAATTCCAACTCAAATTGAAACAACGGGGTTAATCGAGAAGTGGTTGAGGCAATCACTTCGGAGTTGGGAGTTGGTATTATTTATGAGATTAAACGCTATAGAATAGCGGCAAGGCACTAACGCATAAACGACAGACTCTTCCCTTGGAAGAATATCGGTACTACTTCTCCGCAATATGAGAAGCAATTACGAGATCTCAGCAAATCAACTACGTGCCCACCCACAACAGATGACAACACATAACAACGATTATCATTGTGCCCGATCAGTGTAAATGTCAGAACATTCGAAGACACCTGTGATGGAGATCCCCATTTAGCCTTTAGAAAACTTAAAGTATTTCCTTCAAGCGAGAATATTACAGGAGATATGCTCTGCAGAAGATAGTGCCTACAACGATTGAGGAACACCATTATATAGACATGATGGTTCACCAAACGAGCATTTCAACATTAAATGTCAGCATTAAATACCGTATGGAAAATGAAAAGATGACGATTCCCAATGAAACTGCGCAAACATGTTCTTCCAATTAATAATGACGCATGCAACCCATCAATTAAATGGGAGTAATCAATACTCAATTGTCTCGCAGTCTGTGCCGTACACATGCCACCATGCAATCTATGCCTTACATGTAGTGCAATCGTGTAGGAAACTTTAGCCCTTCCTCTGAGGGTCCATAAGTTCGGCCTACTATTTAAACAATATTTTACCATATGCCTGGCACGAGCACTAGAAATACTTATCAACTCAGACAGGCGTATCGTACCCACGGATCACTAGTTTATTTAAGGTAATTTTGTCCACACGATGCACCATGCTGGTGGATGTAGGTTCGCACGCCCTCTAACAAGCGGAACTTCTCTCAAATCAGGTAAGCTTAGTCAGCCGAGGCTGATGACGATGACTTCTGGTTCATCACGACACCTAATCTGTCTAGTGCGGATCTCGATGGTTTAGTAAGTGGGAGTCTAATCAGCGCTATCATGCCAGGTGACGACGACTCGCTAGGGATCATTGCCCCCTTCAATGATCACCATACCCGATCAAGTAAGCCTAATTGGTGATGACTGGCAACGAAAGCTTCTTATCAAATCCTTGAACCGTAGCCTCCACTACGCGGGCGTAAATGGTTCGGAAGGCAGAAGTCTAGTCAGTCCCGAATTGATTGCGATGACTTGCCACGGGACCACTGCTTTTCAGTCTGGCCGTCAAATTACCAACCATGGACTTCTAGCCCCCACTGCATGGGTGTAAATAGTTTAGAAGGTTGGAGCCTAGTCAATCCTAAACTGATTTCGACTACTTGCAACAAGACCACTGCTCTTCAGCGTGACTGTTGAAAACCCCTAAATTTGTAGCTTGATGCGCACATGTGTTGATGATTTGGAAGGTAGGAGCCTAGTCAATCCCGAACTGATTTTGACGGCTTGCCACGAGCCACTACTTTTCAGCCTGGTCGCCAAACCCCTTCGTCTCGAACTTGTAGCCCCCACCGCGTGGATGTAGATGGTTCGAAAAGTGGGAGCCTAGTCAGTCTCGAACTGATTCCAACGGTTTGCCACGGGGCCACTACTTTTCAACCTGGTCGCCAAACCACTACTATAGGTTTGCCACGGGTCCACTGCTCTTTAGCATGGTCTCCAAATCCTTATTACTGAACCTATAGTCCAATCTGTTCCGACATAGATGGTTCGGAAGGTGGGATTCTCAAGCAGCTGGCCACGTGGCCACCGCTCTTCTTCAAAACAACAGCCGCAAAGATAATCTCAGCTCAGTCAGTGTCTTCATGCTCAAACGGACTGACATTCTATTATCAGCAAAGGACACTCACGTCGACACATAGATCGTCCTGCCAGTGCTCGGATAGATGCTACATAGAATGTCAACCCAAGCTTACGACGCCTAACTCAGTACAAGCACCCAAACGCGTACGATCGGCTATCGCAACTCGCCTATGGTAGCAACCGTAGCTGACAAAGCAAACAAGTGAGATAAGCCGCCAACAACTTACCTTAAGGACAAGACACGGCTCGAGTAATGCAACCCTCAACTAAACTGTCTGCGACATGCCCACTATCGAACATGACAATGCAACAGTGACTCTGGGTCATTCGCAACTCAAACGGTCAAGCTCTCAGTAGCAGACATACCATTCGACTTTCTATTGATCCAACTAGCGAATGCCAAAGTAAGACGACAAGGCGAAACGAAAAACGCACAATAGGGACAACGAATACAGAACGCAATCAAGATAAAACTATTTTCTTTAATAGACAAAGCAAAATGGGTACAAGTATACAAAGTTTACACCTTATTAAAAGAAGGTACAAAACAAAAGAACTAAGCTTAATAAAGGAAGGAGCAGGGGTCATGTCTATACGTGCCACGACCTGCACATTAGGGTTCGAATTGCCCACTTCGTTCGATGATGCAAAGGCAACGTGCAAGTTTACATACGACATCTTATTATATCTGCCAAGATCTCATTTTGGATGTTCCTCTTTCATCAGCGCTGGCAGCTCCGACCTGCCATATATGACTCAGGAGACCTCATGCATGCGTTGTTCCTGTAGAAGCTCTTCTTCTCGCACTTTCGTGTCAGCAAGTTCACGCTCCAACAGCTCCAACTTCCCAGTCAGCGCATCAACCTGAGACTACTCTGTAGCCAAACTTCTCTCACAGCATTGAGCTTGCGTGTTTCTAATTCGAGCTGGTCGTCGTCTTTCCTTTCCTCCCGAGCATTAAACTCTAATTGTTGCTTCTGTGCAGCTCAGTCAACCTTTTTCAGGGCATTCTCTTCAGTAAGAGACCGCAGTACAGAACGCGCCTTAGTCACTGCTTTCTGAACGACCTTCATGTCTCGGCGAGTCCGGTTCAACTCCTTCTTGAATTTGTCCCTCGCAGACACCGCCTCTACTAAATCATGCTCAAGGGTTTCCAGACAAACCCTTTGAAACTCAGCAACCATGGCTAACTGCTCTGACCTCTTCCCTTCATCCTATTTCCTCAACCACTCAATTTCATATAGTGCATCAGAATACAACGCTTGCACGTCCGAGAAGACACATTCCATGGTGTACACCCTCTCACGAGCCGCCTCGACTTTCATTCCAGCAACGACCAACTAGCTCAAGTAAGACATACTCAGCATAAGATACTTTAAACCCTTATCCATACGCCCTTCTAGCGTATCATCCTCGGGTTTTGGAGCGTAATCCATCAGCCAGCTATGATACCTACTTATATGCTTCCTTGAAGCATACTCCATGTCAACCTCTCGATGTCGAACCTAGATGCTTATCTTTATTAAGTCCTGTCAAAACAGGCTTATCCGCTCATCTAGATGAAGCTTTCCCGAATCAGGAATTACATTAACACCATCCTTCGCAGTCGCTACTATTCCCAGGCTCTCCTCCACAACTTTTTCCTTTTCACGAGCAACCGACCCTTTAGTGCGAGACAACTTAACAGGATCCGGAGGAAGAGGGGGAAGCGAGTTATCCAAAGGACCCTCCAATACCTCGAGCTGTGGCCTGGAACGAGACGGTGAACAATGCGGACTATCAGAAACTTGGCTTGTGCCACCAGAACCTCAGGCAGATCTTCACGGGAACCTTCAACCGAAACAGTATCGCGCGAATCGGCACTGACAGAGGTTGCCATTGCAACCGACATCAACCGCTCGCTCAAAGCTTTCGCCTGCGTAGCACTGAGATTCGAAATGTCGTCGAACTTGCAAATCGCAGATAGTCTTTCTCCCAACTAGATACATAGGATTCCGTCTTGACGGGCTGATCAGACTTGCGTTCTTCACTCACTGGAGTGGGTTGTGTTGAAGATAATCCAGTTCTGATGCGAGACCTCTTCGAACTCATGAAGAAAGCAAACATCTTAGAGTGCTCCTCCGTGTCGAACCAAACAAGAACTTTGGCCCCAACGACCTTCCTTTTTCCTAGAAGGGGCACCATCTTCAAGCTTAACTTGTGATGTTCGATAAAGAGTGGGGGCCACATGCCCGTTGTCCCATAGCCCACTGCGAATGAAGTTGGTAATGCATATAACATCCATCACGCTCCTCATCGACAAGCCACAAAATGTCTGCATAGTGTTTTGCTCCTCTAGGGTAAGAGGAGTAGTGGGAAATCATCTTGTGAAGAAACATGAGCAACGATTAACATGTAATCAAGGGCAAATAAACCATAAAAAAGTTGTACTTACAGAGTGGTCTGAACTCCCGCTCGAGCAGACGACCCCTGAACTGGAAGTATTTTGAATCCGCGAGGGCTAAGAAGCAATTCTTCTACGAAAACTTGAAGTCATTTGGCGAATTGGCGAAGCAAGCCGGCGACGTCATCTTATAGATGACATTACTCTTCAACCGAGAAGAAGTCAACAATTGGATCACTCGTGGAGTCACGCGGACGCCAGCTTCCTTCGCCCTAATCAAAATTAGAATGATGATCTTATATTCATTAGGCCCCAACTGAGCCGAAGGAATCCCAAGGAAGTCTAAGAATTCCCAAATCACTTCCAGAACGGAGCAATCGCGTGAGACGTTACGTTTAAATTTAATTTATTCTTATTATTGATGATACACCAAAACTGTCACATCCCTGAGCCACACACGTTTCATGATGATTTCAAGAATTACGGGCTCCAGCGTTAGTCCAACACTAATCCGGCCCAAGCGATTCTAGGCCCTTCCAATGCAAATGCCAAACGAACCCGAACTCTTATAGCTTGTTAAGCCCACACGACTCACAAATATTCTCAATATCCGTAAGCCCTAATAAGGAAAGTATCTCGAGGTCACTTTCGGACTGGCAATTACATCAACTATTCGCTTTCAACTAGGAAGCAAATACTAGAATACATATCACACAGGGAAACTTTCTCTTATGGATCACCCTCTGATAGGGAACTATCTCCTGCTTATCTAGGAGCACAAGGTTAACAGGGAACTTCCCTTATGCAGCACGACTCCTAATTAGATAAGGATCTCAACGAAGATCTCCTTCCTAAACTACGCCTTTGATGGCTTGGTAGAGCCAGGACTCATGCACTATAAATAAGACATGAGGTTGGTAAGCTAAGGTACGCTACAAATTCCTTGTCTACAACACTACACCTTCCTCATATCCATGTCTGACTTTAGCATCAGAGTGTCATTGGCCACCACAACGAAGGTCTGTGGCTCACGTGCGTTACTTATGCAGGTCAACGGGTTAGGGGAACTAGGTCAAAGCAGGGAGCGAAAAACGTCTACATCAATTATTATTATTATTATTATTATTATTATTATTATTATTATTATTATTATTATTATTATTATTATTATTATTATTAATGATACACCAAAATTGTCAAATCTCAGAGTCATCGTGTCATGATGATCTCAAGAAATTACGAGCCCCAGCGTTAGCCCAACACTGATCTGGTCTAAGCCGTTCTAAGTGCGCCCAATGTAGTCCAGCAAACGGACTCGAACTCTTACAGTTTGCTAAACCCACTTGTCTCATAGCTATCCTCAAAACCCATAAGTCATATTAAAGCAAGTATCTCGATGATCAAATTTGGACAAGCAATTACAGCAGCTCTCCGACTATGAAGCAAATACTATAGTACATATCACACAGGGAAACTTCTTCTTATGGATCACCCTCCGATAGGGAACTATCCCCCGCGTATCTAGGAGAATAAGGCTAACATGGAACTTCCATTCCACAGCACGGCTCCTTATTAGAGAAGGATCTCCACAAATATCTTCTTCCTAAGCTATGCCTTCGATGGCCTAGTAGAATCAGAACTCTTGCATTATAAATAAGATATGAGGTTGGTAAGCTAAGGTACGCTATAAATTCCTTGTTTACCGCATTACACCATCCTCAGATCCCTGTTTGACTTTAGCATCGGAGTGTAATCGGCCACCACAACGGTGGTCCGTGGCTCATTGCATTACTTGTGCAGGTCAGTGGGACTAGATCAAAGTAGGGAACGAAAAACAACTACAACAGTTTGGCATCGTCCGTGGGGACAACAAAGTTCCTAATATTTCACTAACATCATTTCCCTTCGGAAAAACAGAGATATGGTGACTACTAGATCACACAGCAACAGAAAACAAGGGGACGTGTCAAACACTCAGGCTAGCGTTGTACTGTTGCTTTTAGCGGTTCCGATTATGCATAGGCAGCACACTTGTGCCCCACGCCGACAACAACATCGACAGACCCCACGATAGATATGCTATCATCTCAAATACAGCAGGGCGCCAAAGCAGAGGAGGCTTTCATGCGACAAGAAACTCTACCTGCTAATAAAAACCAAGAGCAGCACGTACCTCCATCTCCTTAAGGTGGCAAAAAGCAAGCATAGGAGAGTCAATCCCTCGCTAGTTCCCATTGGACTAGATGAGGTGGCACAGTTAATGCGGAGTCGGCCGCCAGGGCAGAGAAGCTTGGCCCTCGGAACCCCCTCCGTAGAAGGGCACACGACTCAGATGTGTTTATACCATCCTTCTATCCCACCATTTGTGGATCGTGTTATGAATGAGGCATTTTCGAAAAAGTTCACTCCTCCGAAACTCGACTTCTACGACGGAACCACCGACCCATTCGACCACCTACGCCATTACTAGCATGTAATGGCCCTCAAATAAGGATAAGAGTCGGTGATCTGCAAGACTTTCCCTACTAGCTTGAAGAAGTCAGCACTAACATGGTTCCACAACCTCAAAGATACATCGGCTTCCACCCTGACGGGTTAATCACACTCGCGCTCTTCACTAACTGGAGTGGGTCGTGTTGAAGAGAACTCAGTTCTGATGCAAGATCTCTTTGAACTCACAAATGAAGCAAGTGTCTCAGACGGATCCTCCGCATCGGACAAAACATGATCTTTGGCCCCAGCAACCTTCCTCTTCCTAGAAGGGGCCCCATCTTAAAGCTTAACTTGCGATGTTCGGTAAAGAGTGGGGGCCACGTGCCAGTTGTCCCACAACCCACTGCGAATGCAATTGGGAATGCATATAATATCCACTACATTCCACATCAACAAGCCACGGAACGACTCCATAGTGTTTTGATCCTTTAGGGTAAGAGGAGTAGTGGGAAATCATCATGCGAAGAAATGCGAGCAACGATTAGCATGCAATCAAGAGCAATAATATCAAAAGAAATTTTTTTACTTACGGAGTGGTTCGAACTCCCGCTTGAGCGGACGACCCTGAACTAGAAGTACTTTGAATCCACGGGGGTTAAGAAGCAATACTTCTGGCAAAACTTGAAGTCATCTGGCAGATTCGCGAAGAAAGTTGGCAATGTCATCTTACAGTCGGCGTTACTCTTCAACCGAGGAGAAGTCATCAACTGGATCACTTGTGGAGTCACGCGGACGCCAACTTCCTTCACCCTTATCAGAAGGAGAATGATGATCCTGTATCTATTAAGCCCCAATTGGGCCAGAGGAATCCTAAGGAAGTCCAAGAATTCTCAAATCACATCCAGAACGGGAAAGCTATTAGTGGTGTCGTCAGTGGTGTGGTGGTGGTGGTTGTTGTCCTAAGAAAAGAGGAAGATAAGAGAAACAGCGGTGAGAAAGGAGTTTATATCAACACATCCAAAAACGGGTTGGTGGTGTCTTTCAGCGAAATGGTGGTGTAAAAAGTTGATGCCCAGGTTTAAACATAAACACAGAGTACATTATAGGGTTGTATATCGTGGAATACCAATCGCTAATGCATGCTTCAAGACTTATGAGTATATAGTCAAATTAAACAATTTGAGTAAATTCTATTCATCTCAGAAGGAGTATTTACAATATACAAAACAATCTTAACTATGAAAGGAAAATAAATACAGTTCTAACTAGGAAAAGAAAATAATTACATTCTCGGTTAAGATGGCACTCTTAATAAACACTTAATATAATTTGTAATACAAATATGATTCGCGCTAACACTTCTTCTCAATATGGCGCATAGATATTGAAAATTTCCATCTTGACAAGTGAATTAGTAAAGGCATGACTTGACACAACCTTTTTAGTTGTTCTGTGGTCTTGACGTATGAATCTGCAATAATCTTCTCTTCCAACTTCTCATAAATAAAGTTTCGGTCAAATTTCACATGTTTCATTCTATCATATTGAACTTGATTTTCGGCAATCTTAATTGCTGACTATTATCACAATACAACCTCGTTGAACCTTCAGTAGGAAAACCCAATTCGTCCATATGCCATTTCAACAACAACAATTCACAAATAACTTTAACCATGGCTCAATACTTGGCTTCTGCACTATACAGGGATACAACCTTTTGTTTCTTACACTTTTCAAGTAACAAGATTACCTACCACAAAAGTAAAGTAACCAGATGTAGATCTCCTTCGATCTCCCGTTGTTGCTTAATCTGAGTATGTATATGCTATAACATTTGGACGCCCATTCTTAGAAAACAATAAACCATTTCCTGGTGTCGACTTCAAGTACCTCAAAATACATATTACATCATCGATATGTAGCTTACTTGGATTATGCATGAATCTACTCACAACATATACAATATCGTGTCTTTTTTTCTTTTCTTTTGGAGAATACCTATGTGGCAGTTGCCCATGATTACTTTTAGTAGTAACTGATTCCTGCTAGTATTAATCAAGGAATGAGATTTCACGAAATTTAGTTATTTTTAAATTACGAAAAAAAGGGAGAAAAAAATTTACATTTTCTCAAAGATATTTTTAAAAAATTTTGAGTTTTTTTCCTAAATTTCAGAGTTTTATGTGAAAATATAAAAATCAGTTACCAAAACTTACATTTTTTTTAGGCTTTTTCGAAAACTTTCGGAGGTTTTTTTTTTTTGTAAAATTTGGGTTTTTATTATCATTTCTTCTAAATATTTATTGATTTTTTAAACCACCCCCTGATTTTCTAATTATATATTAATTTCATGTTTATTTATTTTCATGGTATTTAGCCTTCATTTAATGTGTTTAATAAATTTCTCTACTTGTATCTTATTTTTTATTTACATGTTTCATATACCCTCGAAATTCATTATATATATTTCATGCAACTTCAAAAATTTTATGTTTTTTCTTTATACACCGAAATAATTCTTAAAATCAAGAGATCAAAATTAGCTCGAAAAACGAAATCATAATCCTTGCTCTCAATAGATTCCTAAGAAGCAAGAAAATTGTCAGTATTAATCATTAAATTTGTACTTACCTCAAGGATGTCAGCATCAGGAGAATTGGAAGTAAGTACTGGAAGTAGAGAAAGTGGGCAATATCTCTAAACACAAGGGACAACAACGATAGTGCTAATTGGTTCAACCAAATCAATAGTAACTGGTTCTGTGCTAGGCTGGTCAATACTAATTGTTATGTGCTAATGGATTCAAAACTATCCAAATCGTTTGTTAGACAATTGATCTCAATGTTATCCTGAAACATTTTCATCCAATTTAACTCTTCAGCACCACTCTACCTCGAAGAGGAGAAGTGGATACCGGGTAAGCAAAATACATCTAATTCTCAGATAATATAACATCCATAGTAACATAAAAATGAAAATTAAGTTGATGATAACATCGATAACCATTCTAATCAGGATGGTGACAGACAAAAATACACATCACAACAACATGGATCCAGTTTCGCTTGTTAATGTTTCAGTAAATGCACAAAAATAATGCATCTAAAAGTGGCATATTATGATGAGAGGGGATAGGAACATAAGCCTCCAATTTATTCAAAGGCTTCTTAACTTGTAAAACAGTAGTTGGAACACAATTTAGAAGATACACTACAAAAGTGATAGCTTCGTCCCAAAAGCAAGGTTGTTTGTGGGCGCCAATAAGATTGGCACAAGTAATCTAAAGGACTCTATTTTTCCATTCCGATTCACCATTTTGTTGAGGTGTGTATGGACATGTGGTCTCATGAATAATACCATGATCATGAAAATAACTTTGTAGTACCCCATTAACAAATTAGCCACCATTATCATAAAGAAGTACCTTTAAAGTGGCAAAAAAACTGTGTTTGAATCATCTTGTGAAAAACTTGAATGCTAATTCTAGGGGGGATGGAAGGCGCAAGGGAGACGGTGCGAGGGATGGGTGGTTACACCCCTCCCTCGCGCCCTCCCTCACTCCCTATAAGGGCTCAAACCTGAAAGCAAAATCAAAAATCACTCTTGTTTATCATCAAGTACAACCACATCATGCGAGTGCAATAATCTACAAAACTAACAAACCAACAATATCCATAAGTAGTCGTAACTGGAGTAGGACCGCAAACATCATAATGAACCATAGCAAAAGGCACAAAATTTTTGCTAGAACTAATAAGATAAGTAGCACGATGGCTCTTTACCAAAATGCACTCATCACATGTAAAATCTAAAGGTTTGCAATCCTAAAATAAAGACGGAAACAAATACTCTAAATAGCCAAACGGAGCATGAACAAATAGAAACGCTACAACCAAACTTTATTCTCCGCAACACAATTTAACCCTTGACTATCAATCATTTGCCCTTCACATACATCATCCACATAGTATAGGCCCCTTTCTTAGTACCACGCCCAATAAGCTCATCCCTGCTAAGATCCTGAAGAATATAGAAAGTTTGATAAATTAATACCAAACAAGTTAATGTGTTATTACTTGCGGAATGGATAAGAAATTAGAGAGTGTTGTATGTGTTAAGGTTAGATGGGGAATTAAATTAACACTAATAACTGGGTATGCACCCCATTATATTAGCCATAGTTGTGGCAATTGGGTGCACTATAATCTCAAAGTTGAGAAGAATCGAAAGTCATATGATTAGTAGCTCCAAAATCAAGAATCCAACCATTGACCTCTTAATTTTTGAATCGGTAGCAGGTACAATTGTTGCCACAACCTCTTGGTTGATTTCCTCAGACATAATGTAGGGGAAAATGCAACACCAACAAACAGTAAACGATGCAACAAACTAGCAAGACAAGGCAACAAGAACAAGACAACAACAAATCAGCAACAATAAATCAACAAATCAACAAGGTAAATAAGCAAGACAACAACTCACCAGCAACAACAAATCAGCAAATCGGCAAATCAGTAAAAGTAAAGGCAGAACACGACAAGGAAATGCAAGGGTAACAGCAAGAGCAAAAACAACAAGGCAAGGATACCACAGAAGCACAATTCTAAGATCGTTGCTCTGATACCAAGTCAAATAAAAAAAACTAATTAAATTTTATTTATCTCACAAGGAGGTATTTATAGGGATACAATACAATTCTAACTAGGAAAAGAAAATAATTACAATAGCAGCTAATCCAATATTCCTAATTATACAGTTAATATAATTACTAATACAAACACGATTCATGCTAACATATATGAGCATGTCTCAGGCTATTTCTTTTCTCAGTGATTTTAGTCGTACAACCTTTTTACAGTTGTGGTTGAAACAAAACAATTTAGTTACATATCTTTGATAGTTTTTTTTCTTAAATTTTTATTTATTTGTTGTCTAATATTTTTGTTTATTTTGTTCAAGTTGTTTGTTAAATAGTGCTAGTGAATGCCTAGAGAGTTCAACGGATTTTATCCTTCTCCAGGCAAGTTCATTGGAATAATCATTGCTGGAGCCATCAACTTAGTGATGTCACGGTGACTATTGACATCTATTGAAAACATGTGCGAAACATAACTCCTTCCTAATGGGCAGTCCTTGGAAATGTCAGAATGATCGTGTATTATTTTATGCATCTGTATCTGAGCACTTGTGAGGCCCAAACACATGTTTGGTTCTCTTGGAAACTATTTGGCCCTTAACTGGTTCTTCTGAGCAACAACATTAGGACCTCTTCTAGTTCGGCTACTTCACAAGGCGATTCCCAAGTAATCATGGATCCACCTCATCAATCTTCCAGTCCTTCTAAGCAGGGGCGGAGCCATAAAATGTTGTTGCCCCAAGCTAACAATATAAAATTTTAATATGTAGTAAATTTGTTACAAAAATGCTTGAATTGGGATTTGACCCCAGGTTAAAATTGGTAAATATTCGATACTTACCACTTAGCCAATGTAGTGCAAGAACACAAGTATTTACTAATTAATAATACAAAATACTGTTTTTTCAAAGAAATTTTCCAACGGCTATAACCCGGGGTTTCTAACACATAGCTTCGCCCTACTTTTAGAAACAAAAGCTTCAATGCACCTAGATTTGTTAAATATGATCTTAAATAGAAAGAGTCGTCACATACCTTAATCCATAGCATTAAATTGATTTGATGTTGAATCATCATATTTCGTAGAGCAATAACCACAAGCTTGAAGAACAAGGAAACTTTTCTCTATTTTGTACTCTTTATTATAATAATGTATTGACATACATACACATCAATGAGTCAATGTATTTATATAGTCAAGGAAGAGAGATGGAAACTTCCTACTCAGGTGATAATTCTACTTCCAATCAAAGTAGGATAATAATTATAGGAAACATACAATTCATGTTGCCAATAAAACTCCTAGTATGATTAGATTCATTTTATAAACTATTAACTGATCTATTTAGAAATACCGAAATACTAAATGCAACATGTGGACACATAATGAATTACATTCTTTTACTTAGTCCACGTGAAAATGTTTTGAAAACTATTTTATTTAAAATTTTGGAAAAATTGACCCATTATGGGTTACTATAAAACAACTTATATGGGATCACAAAAAGTATTAATAAAGGAATACAGTCCATATGGCAACATTAGTTATCTATCATAATGTCATTATTGAATAACTTACTAATGTGAGTCATAGAAGGTATATATCATTATGCACCCATTTCTTTCCATGTACAACATTACTAGCAAATTGTTTGATATGATCCATAAGTAGGATTATAGTCTAATATTTACATTGCTTATAAAATGTCCCTCAATAATATTTTGTTACATTCAAAATATGTACATGTACCGCCAAACTCTAACCGTTGAGCTGTTATGCCATTGGTGAAAATTAATGGTGTTACTGAACTTAATATACCAATATAGGTAGTCTTGTTATATTAATTGATCGAATAATCATTTACACTTAATTTGCCAACCAAATGGTCATTGTAATCATCAACTAAAGCGGTATTTACATTGATTTGGTGACATTTTCATCATGGAGTTTTATATCACTAGGTTTTTTCATTTTTTTAGCTAATCAACTGCGTTAAGGAGAACAAAATCATTTGAAATTAGGGTACAGGTCATGTACCCTACCTTCTTTGACTTCCACATATTGTAATAGTGTCATAGTTTCTTCAGTGGACAACTTTGTGGAAATATCACTTCTGCTAGTTTCATTGTCTTTAAAAAATCTAACATAATCAATTTATATATACATCATATTAAGGTTAGAACAATAACCTACTCTTTAGATTTTTCTGATAGCCAATAAAGTAATCATTATTAGTTTAAAAAAATCCATTTTTTTTTTTTATGTGGATTGTAAATTTTGAAATCCATTGTGCATCTATATAAATGCTACAAATTAGGTTTCCTTACAGTTCAAAGTTTCAAATGACTCTTTGTAACTGCCGTATTAGGAATCTTATTCAAAATATATATAACCGTTTATAATGCTTTTATTTATATGATCCGGGTAAAAAATGTTATTTATCATAGTTTTGATCACTAAATTACAATTACTATTTTCAGCAACCACATTCTACTTAGATGTCTCTAACATTGTAATTGAAACACAACTACCCTTTTTTTAATTTTAATAAATAAATCAAAGTATCTTTTATTATGCTAATCAAAATATTCACAAATTCATGAAATATATAACATTCGCTTTGATTTCTACTCATCACTAAAACTCAATAATGTGCATCTCAATTGGTGGATTTTTTATTCACGATTTAGACATTACTATATTGTAAAGGACATTGATAAATTTAATTAAATAAATTACAGTAATGAAACATAAGGAATCAGATAATCTATAAATGCTAATATAAATAAATTTCAACTTTATAATGTAATATCATAAGATACATAAAATTTGAAACATAAAAAATACACTAAAGAGGATGTACAAAGTATTAGAAGGAATATTTGAAAAATACAAACCTAAATATTCTCTTTATTTTCAAACACATCATTCGATAGACAATCTTTACGAAGATGCATCGATTTTTTACAGAAAAAATATTTATTTATCTATATTTGAAAGATGTTTGGTTATTGCCTTTTGCAAACTATATCTTTCTATCCATATTTATAATAAAACTGCACAAAAGAATACACATTTATTGTTAATATTTTCCATTTCATAAAGTAAATGACTAATATTAGTCATTGACATTATCATGCATAATACATATGTTTGATTTTTTCATTTCTAGTGAAAATCCTTTTGTTACAGTGTTTTCCTCATTGAAACCAGTAAGTTTTCAATTGAGAGTGTTTTATCACTCTTTTTGAAATTTAATAAAGCAGACAACATAAGGGCTTTGAAAAATCAATACATTAACTCTTTATTTAGAATAATAAAATATTCAATAAACAAAAAGATAGTATCGTTGCAATATGCTTATGGGAAAATATTGGAACATAGGAAATTTTATTCCAAATTCCTAATATTAGCGTTAACAAATGTAATATTTCAAAATTAGATAAGTTTGCTATATGTAGGCATCTAGTTACAAATTTTATTAAGAAATTGCAGTAACAACCATATTTCAATTATCTAACTTATAAATAAAGTTTGACCTGTGGGTCAAAAATTTAATTATATCATTTGGATATTGCTTTTATTATCGACTTACTACAAGATAAAAAAAAATTACCACTGTAGCGACTACTAATTCAATAAAATATGAACTATGTCACAATGATCGATGATTCATAATAGTATTATTATCAATTATGTGATTTGATAGCTTACAATTTTTTTTTAAATTTGGGCTATTGTGGTAACTGCCAACACAATTACTTTGTATATGTCAATCTGTTTAATACACTAATACATTAGCCTCGATAATTTACTCACACAACTATTAGATGTCATTTAATCAACACTATTACTTTGTATATCTACACCTGCTTAAGATTGAGTCATTGTGACAACTTTTAACACAATGAAATATATAAATATCATATTGTTGATGACATTGGTGAATAAATAAAGCGGAACATGAATTATATTATTTGATTACAAACAAATAATTTGAGCACAATAGTGTAAAGACAAAATCTAGCTTATAATTTCATACTTAAAATGCTTAATTCAAGTGAAATAAGTTATGAGAAAATTAACCATTATCTTTTAAAAGATAAGAAAAATAATCTCTAACCATGACTTTCATAAAATTCCAAATTTTCAAGGTCTAAATTAACTTTTGCATGATTTGGAATACAATAATGAAAAATAAAATTTGAAAACAAACACATATTATCCTAAACAATAAAGTACAAATCTAGATCTTGTACATATCACAATATAGTCCTTGATTTTAATAAATATAAAATATTTTAATGCTAATATTAAAATATAATACATGATGATACATAAAAATGGTCACACCTAGGAGCCATACAAGTGTTATGGTGATCTCGAGAAATTACAGTCTCAAGCGTCAGCCCAACACTGATCTGGCCCAAACGGTTCTAAGCACGTCCAACTGCAGTCCGCTAGGCGGACTCGAACTCTCATAGCATACTAGGCCCACACGTCTCACAGCTATCCTCAATATTGGTAAGCCCTCTTCAGGCAAGTATCTCTAGGATCAGCTTCAAACGGGGAACTATAGTTGTTCTCTACTTCCAACTAGGAAGCAAACACCAGAGTATCTTCCACTCAGATAAACTTCCTTCTACAGATTGCTCTTGGATTGAGAACTATCTGTTGTGTATCTGGGAACAGGGACCTAACATGAAACTTTCCTCCTACAACACGACTCCTAATTAGGGAGAGATCTCCATGAAGATTTCCTTTCTAAACTACGCCTACAATGGCCTAGTAAAACCAGAACTCCTTACACTATAAATAAGACATGAGGTTGGTAAGCTAAGGATGCTACAAATTCCTTTTTTTTTTTTTTTTTTTTTTGAAAGGCAAGCGTGGGGTATAAATGGGCTCCCCGGACCACTAAAAGAAAGGAAAAGAACTATTACATACGCATATACTTTCTACCACTCGCATCCTCAAAAATGATTTTTTTTAGGTCCTCCGCAAAGGAGCTAGGAGTCACCTCTATAAACTCAACATTTGGCATTAAACTAGCGAGCTTGTCAGCTGCCTTGTTTGTTTCTCACATGACATGGATTACCTTACAGTCCTCGAGCTCTTGAATCAAACTTTTAATCCGTCTTGTAGAATGCTTGGCTTCCCATGGAGGAGGCTTGGTCGTGGTGATGTATTGAACCGCATTTGCTGAATCAATGCAGATGATCAGCTTGTGGTAGTTGCCCTGCCTCGCCATTGTCTCATGAAGAAGCACAGACTGTCCTCGTTGAGAGCCCGAAGCTGCTGCCAGAACAGTCCCCGAATGGTCTCTAATTATAGCTCCATAACCACCTTTTGTTCCTACCAAGGATCCATCCGAGTTTACTGTGACCCAGCCTGGTTCGGGCCTGAGCCAGGTGTGCCACGTGCTGGACGGAAGCTTGAAATTGATATCTATACTCCATTTATCAAAGAAACTCCTTGCTTGGAGAGTATCCTCCACTGTTGGCTCCAAAACAATAACTCTTAAGCGCACATCAGCAATTATCTTTGCTGTGAGATCAGACTGGGATAGCTGCTTGTGATCAAACATTCTCCTGTTGCGCTCCAACCAGATGTGGTATATTGTAGCATTAAGAACAATTTTTTTAACCATAGAGCTGTTATTTGTCCCTGCGAACCTCTGACTGCACCATTGTAGCTCCTCCACCCAGCCTAGAGGCCGGTGTTTGTACCCCAAGAGTTGCAACATGGAAGACCATATCAATCTAGCATAGCTGCATCTGAAGAAGAGGTGTTCTTCATTTTCAGGTTCCTTGTGGCATAGACTGCAAATGGAGTTGGGCAGCTGCTTCCATTTCTAAAGCTTGTCTTGCGTTTTTAAACTGTTATTCATTGCCAGCCATCCAATAAAGCTATGTCTAGGTATTCTCCCTTTGAACCAAGCAAGTTTCGTCCAAGGAAGAATAGGGTTTTTGTGTCTCACAGCATTATACGCACTCTTACTGGAGTATTCCCCATCAGTTCCTCCCTTCCAAACCACCTCATCCTCGTAATTGCAGTCAATTTCAACTGCTTGGAGGTCCTCAAAGATTCCTATAACTGTAGGCTGAACAGTATCTCTTATATACCAGGTCCCTTGTCTGATAAGGGCACTAACCTTGGCATTCTTATTGATGAGAGAGTTATATGTAAGTTGTTGGGGAAGTGCTCCATCAGAATCCCCTTAGGATGCCAGGGGTCCTTCCATAAGGAAGTGTTCCTGCCATTACCAATTGCATGAGTGATCAACTTACTTGCCTGCTGCCTACATTTGAGAATACTTCTCCAGCACCATGATGCGTCTTGTGGGATGCCCATTATCCAAAAGTCCCTGCCTCTGAGAAGATGTTTTTTTATCCACTGTACCCAGAGAGTGTCCTTGTTCGCAGCAATGTTCCATATGTGCCTAATCATGGCTGCCATATTATGAGTTTCAATGCAGCGTACGCCCAAGCCTCGTTCCTTATAGGGCTGACACACTTTGGTCCAACTAACAAGGGGCACTTTGATGTAGCTCTCTGATGCAGACCATAGGAAGTTCTGAAGAATAGAGTTTATTTCATTGATAGCTTCCTTTGGAAGAACATAACAGGAGCTCCAATACACTTGCATACTGTTCAAGACTGCTTTGAGAAGAGTGAGTCTACCCGCATACGATAACGTCCTATTCTTTCAGGAGCCGACCCTTTCCTGATTCTTTCAAGAAGAGGGAAGCAATCTAGATAGGAGAGTCTGGTTGAAATCAGGGGCAGACCAAGATAACGAACTGGAAGAGCAGCAATGTTGAATTGCAAAATTGCAGAGATATGTTGCAGTTCTCCACTTGGGACTCCTGCAGTAAAAAGATTACTCTTATTGCAATTCACCTTGAGACCTGTACATTTCCTGAATTGTTCCATCACAGTGGAAAGAGCTGTTGCAGATTGAGTATCCCCATAGAAGAAGGCTAAAAGATCATCCGCAAAACTCAGATGTGTAATAAAAGGGTCTTGACATTTGTGGTGAAGCTTGTAGGTACCTTGCTCTACTTGGTGCCTTAGAAGAAGATGTAGCAGTTCCATCACCAAAACGAACAGGTAAGGCGACACGGGACAGCCTTGACGGATCCCTCTTGTTGCCTTGATGAATCCCTTCGGGGAGCCATTCACTGATATGGAAAACCGGGGGGTGGAAATACAAGTATATATCCATCCTATGAACTGTTCTGGGAACTGTAGTTTGCGCAGAATATGAGTGATCGCCTCCCACCGTATGGTGTCATACGCCTTCCTTAGATCAATTTTTGCTGCACATCTTGGTGGCCCTTGATCTCGATGGTAGTGCCTGACTAGCTCATGAGCAAGCATGATATTGTCCTGGATAAGCCTGCCCTTGATGAAAGCTGATTGGTTTGAGCTGACTAGTCTTTGAACTATGCTGCTCATTCTGATCTTCATAATCTTTGTTAAGCATTTGTATATTACATTGCAGCATGATATAGGTCTGAAATCATTCAAGGAGGATGCATTAGTAATTTTAGGAATTAAAACTACACAAGTTGCATTTACCTCTCGTAGTAATTGGCCACTGGCAAAGAAATTGATGATTGCTTTGCTGAATTCATTCCCCAGAAGACACCAAGCTGTTTTGTAAAAGAAGGAGGAGAAACCATCTGGACCTGGTGCCTTGTTGGAGTCTATCATTGATAAGGCTTCTGTAATCTCATCTCGGCTGACTTGTTTAATGAGTTCATTCTTTTCTTCATCAGTTACAGTTCTTTCGAAATTGATGTTCTCAACAGTACTGTTATCATAATGCTCAAGCTGCCCTCCAAATACTTCTTCATAGAATCGCACGCATTCTGCGCCGATTTCCTCAATGTCCTCTAGTTTCTCGTGCTGATTTGTATATAAGGACAGAATTTTATTTTTCTTCCTCCTTTCCCTCATGTAGTCGTGAAAATACGCTACATTTTCATCTCCTACTTGCATGTGCTTAGCTTTAGCCTTTTGTTTTGCTTCTGACTCCTCCCCTCTAACTGCTGTGACATATGCTGTGATGGCTTGCCGTTCTTGCATCACAAGGGTTGCGTTAAGTGGCTGTTGCTGAAGTTGAACTTGAGTTCTATCCATGTCTTGCTTAGCTTGCAGGACATTGGTGTTGGCATTGACAAATATTGCCTTCCTCCACTCTATCAGGCTTTGTTTGACCCTTTTAAGCTTCATACATAAGCAGTACATCGGATTGCCAATAATTGGTGCTCGCCATGCCTGTTCAATAGTAGTCATGTACCCCGGCTCATACACCCAGTAATTGTAAAACTTGAATGGAATTGGCCCTGCATTCTTTTGTTTATAAATGGTAAGAACCATCGGGGAGTGATCTGAGATCCCAGCTGTTAGAAAATCTGCTTCCGAGTCTGGTATAGTATGGAGCCATTCCTGGTTAACCATGACTCTATCCAACTTGGACATAATCCTGTTCGTTCCGGTTTGTTTGTTGTTCCATGTTAGAAAACAGCCTTTAGACTTGCAATCATAGAGTGGAATTTGTTGCACACAGTGAAGTAAATCCATAAAATGGAATGGCCTGATCTCATCTCCCTCTACTCTTTCCTGCGAGTTCAGGATGGAGTTGAAATCTCCTAGGACTGCCCATGGAGATTTAGTGTTACTGCCCAAGAGTTCTAACTCCTTCCATAATCTCTTCATCTCCATGTAATGACTGCAACCATAGACAAAACTCATGAGACAAGTGTAACCATTGGGCCAAATTGTTTCTGCTGTAATAGACTGTTCAGAGCGAGCTATTATTGTAACATTAACCTCTTGCGGATCCCAAGCGACCCAAATACGACCACCATGAACCAAGTCATTATTATCCACCACTGACCAGTCTTTAAACAAAGATCTTTGGATTTGAGTCTTCTTCTCATTGCTAACTTTAGTCTCCACTAATCCTATTATGCTAACTTTCTGGGATCGAATAAGCTTTGCAACTTCCCGTTGTTTCAGAGAGTCATTTAGACCTTTTATATTCCAGCATGCAATTTTAATCATTGGATACTTGCGGAGTCACGTCCATCGCCCTGGTTCGGGCTTTAAGTCCCTCCTTTCTTACCTCCCCGAGTAGAAGTTTTAGTCTGACTTTTTTTTATCCTCAGAGATGTCCTGTTTGCATTTGGAAGAGCCCTGGTATGAGTCAGAGGATTATTGGGAATGATTGGTGGTTGTTTGTCTACCAAAATAGGTTCCAGTGTAGCAGGGGAGCTTGAGTTCCTACTCTGTCCCATATTGACCTGGACTGCATTTTCACCTGGAGCACTGAGATGGGTGTCTAGGTTGGTGTCATTTAATTCCCCGCTGTTCTGAATCTCACTCTGGACCTTTTCTGCACTGTCTGGACTGTTTTCCTAAATATCAACACTAATGTTCTCTGCTGTCTTGCAGTTTTGCTGTGTGGCATGTGCTGTCCTGTTGTTTTTCTGGTCCTTAAAACTTCTCGGAGTGTCATTGGCCATCTTACGGTGGTCTATGGCTCAGGTGCGTTACTTGTGCAGGTCAGCAGGACTAGGTCAAAGCAGGGAACGAAAAGAGACAACATCAATATATATACATGACATGTCATAAGTGTCAAATATAATCATAATATCCTAAGTCAATAAACTAAATTGTATGAGACAAATAAAACACTCCTTATTTGGTTACCTCAAGTTATATTGAACATGATTGTATCGAGCGTCACAATTATTTTTTGAATAGAAAAAACCTCTAATTTAATTTTTCACAAGCTTCCAACATATTATAAGGTCTAAAATTAACCTTAAACATAATTTGGAAAATTCTTATGTGATTTTATAAAATTCAGTAAACCAAGATTAGTGTATCCACAATTTATAAATCAGGATCATCATAATCCTAAATTTAGTTCCTAAATATTTTAGATTCATAAATAGATGTTATCATAATTTATCAACAAAAGTCCAAAATTGTAAAACACAACATCATAAATAGCACATTAAGCCAACATGGTGAATGGACATCATGTTCATACTATGAAGTCGAGAGGGGGAGGGGGCTTAAACTATGAACAAATTTATTACTCAAGGAACAACCTTTCGACCAACACTAATACCATGAATAACCTGAATCAAACATGTACGGATTAGTAATGCAATTCAACCCTGAGCGCAATTCACGTAGCCCAATGTTAAGTCTGGAAGGCTCCTTTTCTAAGATCTCCATCTTCAATGTACTTGAGAACCATCTCAAGACAATCTTTTTCTTTACAGAGGAAGCTCCCTCCCCCTGTACTATGAAAAATGCAATAAACACTCATCTCAAACCATTCAAACAGACCATTTCAAAATCAAAGCAACTACTTTCTTTTACTACGCTTACATTGGAAGATTCAACTTGTGCAAGTTTATTTGAGAAGTATATTGTAATTACTTACTTGAGACAATTAAGCAATCAAATCACATTGTGTCAATTAAACATGCTTGATGAAGAAGATGGATATTACTTACTTGCGGAATTAGCCATTCTGCAGGCAGCGATCAATCTTCTCTTCTCTGTGGATCAACAATGTTCTCTACTTTTCAATAGGACAAGCAACACTCCGAAAATGAACATTCATCATACCATGAGAAGCGAGACCTTATCTCTTAAAGAAAAATAACTGCTCTCCCTATCAGCGAGTTAGTTATTTGTTTTCCTCCATTATGTAACTGCTCTCCAAAGAGTCAGTTATTTGATAAACTCACATAATAGAGAAATTCCTACATTCTCCCACATGAGTGCAATCAAACCATATAAATAAGTATACAATGATCACTAAATAATAATGATCAATAAACTTTTCAACTGAATCCAATGCTCTATTAGATGAATTTCAAACAACTTAATACAAACAGAGTATTAGTGTTCCAAAATCACAAACTAATCAAATCAAAGAAACGTTGGTCTTATGGAGGCTTCAAATGAAAGTTGTTTGGTACCATTATAACTCCCACATTTCTTAATGGTCATATGACACTGCAGATGTCATCTTTTGTCTCACATTTCTGCAAAATTGTAAGACAAACTTTATTAGAGTTGAACTGTTATAAGTGAATTACATCGTCATGTAAAAGGACTCATAATCTTAATAAGCGCAATCTCTGATTATAAATGCAAACAACAACAAAATGTGGGACTGACCTTACTTCCACATTTAAACATTATCCATGGATGTTTGCAAACCCATGCTTGGCAAATGTCTCTGAAAAGCTGTCACGTACAATGCCTTGGTTAATGGATCTGCAACCATGTAATAGGTGCCAATATGTTCCACATCAACAGTCTCAATTCTGATTTCATCTTGAAGCTTCAAATACTTAATGTCCATGAGTCTTGAAGAAACAACACCACCAGCTAATGTGAAAATATACCCACTAGTTGACATTCTATCATCTACACATCCTCCCAAATCTGCATCACTATAACAAGGCACTTCCAAATTTTCAACACTATGAAATCCCAAAACATAAGCTTGTGTTTTCTTCAAATACCTCAAAACTTTCTTGCCTGCATTCCAGTGAGCAATACCAGGATTCGCTTGAAACGTTCCCAATACACTAAGTGCAATGGCTAAGTCAGGCCTTGTACATACCTGGACATACAGTACACTACCAACAAGAGATGCATATGATTTATCTTTCATTACCTTTATCTCATGATCAGTCACTGGACACTGTGAATTAGAGAATTTATCACCCTTGGCAATTGGAACATCACCACCATTACAACTCTCCATATTAAACCTTTTAAGAACTCGATCAATATAGTTCTTTTGGGATAACCCCAAGGTCTTTTTCAGTCCATCTCTAGTAATTTCAATGCCCATGACATAATGTGCCTGTAGGCTCTGATACTACTTATTAAGATTATCTATAAGAATAATATTCTACAGACACACATGTATGCTCCATATTAATTCAATGAGAAGAAAAACAATCAAAAATAAAGCGGAAGCGTATCTTGATCCATGATAGCACTTCAAACAAGCGATGAGGCTTGATCTTCCAGTTGATCATGTATGTTTACTGTATATCTCTCTGTAGAAGGGAATTTCAGAAGACACAAAACATACGCACAGTTGAGGAGCATAACAATATTTATAACCGATTGGGTTATCAGTTATTCTTACCAATTTCTAATTTGGTCTCTCATCAAATTAGAAATTGCTTAAGTGTATCTACACATTAAGCCCATGACTTTTAATACCCTGGCCCAATTAACCATATTAGTCATAATTCATTGGGCTATACTTTAAGATAGCAATACACATTAAATACATATGTGTGCCCACACATGTTGGATTTTTCCAACAAATATAATAGGTTCGGCTCTTCGAACCACCACAACCTTCAGACTTAGTGCAGAAATAATTCCATTAGGATCTACAACCCTGGTTTTTGGTATATGACATTGAGTTACAAACTTTAACCAATTTCGAACTCGAATAATCACATAATAAGAATTCCACTTCTCTTCTTGATAAACAACATTGTTTTTTTGTATCCAAATCTCCCACAAGACAAAAATTGGAATCAGATTGTATAATATTCCCAACTAATTTTTCGGGTTTGCCCCCCCGAAACCAAACCTGCAACATTGTATAATCGTCACTCGGTCTAAGAAAATGTATCCCAAAGATGGTCTCAAAATGTTGCTGATATACACGTAATTATTACAAAATATATCCCTTAATTTATATATGTTAGTGCTTCAATTAATATATTTTATTCTAATTATTTCATTTTTATGTTTTTGTAGGAATCTGCGCGCTGTGAACGATAAGATCGCATTAAGGCGGCAATTTGAGGAAATTATTAATCTGTTGATTCTAACGGTGGTAAAAAAGAGTGGTTCACACATCCAAGTCCAAGCCCAAGCCCAAGCCCAAGCCCAGGAAGTTAGAATCCTAAGCCCAACAATAGGGAAACCCTATTTAGGTATTCTCTTCCTTTTTCTATAAAAAGGGGTCTCGTCCACATCTTTGATCTCTCTCTTTTTTCCAATCTCTTTTCTTGCCTGCCGCCATCACTACCTCCATCCGGGCAGAGACATAGACCCCTGTGTCTCTCGCCACTAACCAACCACCATCTCGCCACCGTCCTCGCCACTGTCACTAACCACCCTATTCACGGTACAAACGTCGACTTCATCACCGTCCTCGCCACCGTCATCCCTGTCCATAACACAGCCGCCACCACTATCTCCTTCTCTCTCACACAGCCACCATCACCCGAGCACCATCGCCACCACTGCGCGCACGGCACTGCCGCGAAACAGGGAGCACCTCCATATTTCTCTCCCCCTCGCTGCTGCCACTGTTCCTTCTCTTCATCTCGAGCTCCTTCCTGCATCACTCTCTCACGACCACCGCCGCAAGCGGCGCGTCAGCCGGCACACAACATCCGCGACAGAGTCTCCACCACCCCGCAACAGGGAGTCCCTGTTCCTCGTCCTTCTTTGCGTTTGAGTTGATTTCACTGCTTCCTCAACCTCTCTCTGTCTTCTTGCAGGTACAGGAACCCAACCAGAGGTGAGGAAGCTCGCGAGGAGCGGAGAACAGCGGCGGAGCTGGTCGCGTCTCGCTGGAGAAGACGAAGGAAGCAGCAGAGTGGGTTTCGCGCGGGAAAAACTGTTTTTCATTTTTGAAAAACATTTGGGGCTATTTGCACCCCGAGAACTTGTAAGAGCCACCACATTGTAAATTTAGCTGTTTTTCTCGGGATTCGTGCATGGACAGGAAGTGATGGATTTCTCCTCGATTGATGCTGTGACCACCACCACCATGAGTCACTAAACCCCACGCAAGGTGAAGAGGTGAACTCCTAGATGTAACGCACTAAATTAGTAATTGATTCGCTTTAAGTGTTCACGATGAATAATGATGTTTAATGATTCTCACTTTTATTTAATATAGAAATTTATGTTATTTTAGTGACAGAGATTTCATAGATTTCTTCGTAGATTTTTATTACTCCGGTGATTATCTTTTCTTCTCCATATAAGCTTAGTCACGCTTTTCTTATGTGTGGAATGTTTAAGGATTAATTGATTCCGGTAGGTTAGTTATATGTGATCGTCATTTATTACGGTATTGTCTCCGGATATATCGTAAGTTTAAGATATCACATATGACAAACCTTTGTGTTTTCTTAGAAGAAGTGAAATCTTAAATTCATTTACATTAGGGTATATTAATGATTAAAAGATTATTTTTCCGATTACGTCGTTTGGGATGTGAAACACGTAGTTGAGTCATCATAGCGAATCAATACTAGTTGGCGTGTGAAGTCTAGGAGGGATTCTTGGAACCTTGTGATTTTCTCAAACTTAGTTTTCATTAAATTAAATTCAATTTCGTATTTTAATTTTGTTAGAATTTATTAACTTTAGTTTCGCATAGTTTGTTTTCCTTAACCTTATTTTGTAGATCGTTTTTCCTCGTGGGATCGACACTTCATTCTTTACTGCAATTGACCGCGTGTATTGTTTGGGCGTAATCAAATTTTGGCGCCGTTGCCGGGGAACAAGCGTCATTCTACAAGGAAGGTTTCGGGTATTATCTTTCTTGCTCATTTTTCATTTTATTTTATTTTATTCTTTTTTTTTAGGTTTTAGGTCCTGTTTAGTTTCTATCTTTATCTTTATTTTTATTTTATTTTATTTCTAAAGAAAAAAAATTAAAAAAAATTATTAAAAAAAACATTGGGAGCGTGAGTTGGAATAGAAACCACTTAGGGAGACTAATTAGGGTCTCAAATTTAGTTAGCTCACAAATTCACATTGAGACCGAATTAAGTCCTACTTCTAACACCATGAGTAATCACGAAGATGATCATGTTCGGTCGCTAAAGGACTATCTCATCATGTATCATGTTTGCACCAAGTACACCAAAGCTAGATTTTAAGCCGGGTATGATACAATTATTACCTACTTTTCATGGCCTAGAGAGTGAGAATCCTCATGTTCATATTAGGGAATTCGAGGAAGTTGTGGCCACCTTTCACAACAAAGTTGAGGCTATAGACTCGGTTAGACTAAGGTTTTTTCCTTTTTCCCTTAAGGAAAAAGCGAAGAGTTGGCTATACTCTTTGCGACCAAGGTCTATAGGTTCGTGGGAGGAGATGACCCAAGCATTTTTTAATAAATACTTTCCTCACCACAAAACCAACGGTCTAAAGAGACAGATTTCTACCTTCACCCAAAAGAATAGCGAGACATTATATCAAGTATGGGAAAGGTTTAAGGATCTCTTGAATACATGCCCACACCATGGGTATGAGAGTTGGCGCTTAGTCAGTTATTTTTATGAGGGGCTCACCAATAGAGAACGTCAGTTCGTTGAGATGATGTGTAATGGAGAGTTTTTGTAAAAAGACCCTGACGAGGCCATTGAGTACCTGAATGACTTCTCTGAAAAGGCCCACACTTGGACTGGTCCAAATGCTACTGAGAGCACAGATAGAACACGCCCAGCGGGAGTTTACCAACTTAGGGAAGAGGATAGCCTTAGAGCCCAACTTGATAGAGTAACTAGGGAGTTAGAAGCACTTAAGACCAAGGATGGTAAGCCCACACATACTGTTGCCAGAGTTGAGCTACAGGACGCCTGTTTTATATGCGGGGGAGTTGAACACTTAGCACAAGATTGCCCGACCTTCACTGAGATGAGAGGGGTTTATGAGGAACAATGTAACGCCTTAGGGATGTACAAGAAGCCTTACTCACCGTTCTCTAACACTTACAATTCTGGCTGGAGAGATCACCCTAACTTTAGTTGGAGGTCCGAGACCGACCAACCTACACACTCACAGGCACAACCACCTAGATCATACCCTGCACCTCCATACAATGTACAATCTAACATAAGTTCCTTATCAGACACATTGCATGCATTTATAGAGGCACAAGGTAAAACTAATCAAAAATTGAGGTTGCATTGACACAGTTGGCAGAAGATAACAAGGAGATTAAAAGCCAAATAAGCAAGTTGACAAGTTCATTAACAGTACAAGCTTGGGGCCAATTTCCGTCACAACCTCAAGCAAATCCGAAGGGCCAACTTATGGCACAAACCTCTACTTCAGACTCTCAGAATGTCAAAGGGGTTAATGCCATCACTACTCGGAATGGTAAGAACTTAGATGGGTCAAGCTCGTCCACGACTATAGGCACCTCCCCAAGTGCAAAGGAGAGCATCCCTGAGGATGAACCCAACAAGAACATTCCAGTTTCAGTTCCTTTTCCTCAAGCACTACGACATACTGGAACGAAATCAAAAATGTATGGTGAGATTCTAGAACACTTGAACCAGGTTAAAATTAACTTACCTTTGCCACATGTGTTTAAACAGGTACCAACTTATGCGAGGGTCATCAAGGATCTATGCACTATCAAGAAGAAACATCAAGTGGTTGCTATCTTTGAATGGATTGATCCTCAACTTTTCAGGTTGTTGGTATACGATTCTTTCACCCTTTTGACTCATTTATATCATAGACTAGGTTTTGAGGTGCGTGTTCAATATTTTCTTCCTCGTCACTTCATAGTATATCTTTCATGAGGGAGAATATATGTCGGGCTGACGACGTTAAACCAAGCGCTCCTAGGAGGCAGCCTAGCCTTAGTTGTGTGTCTTTGCTGTTAGTTTGGATTGATTTTCGAGTACCCTATTTAGTTGTGTTTCACTCATACTCGTTAGCTCCATAACAGTTTTGACTTACAACTTGCTTTTGTTTTTTGTTTTCTTTGTTAATGTCGAGTCTGCATTTTATCGATTTCTAATGAAAACTCCATGATTCTTATGTTTCTGAGCGTTCATTGGTGGAAGATTTCATCGAAATTGGTAAAAAGCTTCACCATGGTACTATCACTCTAACCCTCCTCTTTTCTTTTGCCTTGATTTGTCATGATTATTATTTCATACATTGAGGACAATGTTTGATTTAGGTTTGGGGGTGTGGTTTATTAGAATTTTTATGCAATTTTCAAAAAAATTTGAGTTTAAAACGTATTTTACAATTAAACCGAGTCATTTTTGTGTTCTACTCAATCTCCATTGAATACTTAGATGATTATGGTAATTGTGTAAAATCTTCTTGAAAATGCATTTGAAATCTGAACTCTTGGTGAATAAAAAAAAAAAAAAAAAAAAGAGGTTTTGAGTTCTTTTTAATTTTAGAGAATAATTTTGTTGCTTTAATTTTGAGAAAACACATACTAACACGTGTCACATAGTTATATTATTGGAAAACATGATATTTGATATTATCCTTATGTTAGATGTATTTCGTGAGACTTTTCAACTCGACTATTCATGCACTATAAGCCAAGTCAACATGATTTGAAGTTGATTAGTGAGGTATTGAACTAGAAAACCTTAGAATAATAGTGGAGACTTAACCCTTGTGAGTTTTGAGCCATTCTTTATTTCTTGAGGGTTATTAATTACATTCTGATTTTTCTTGAGTCCGCATTATTTCGTTGATGATCTCATTATTCTTGATTTTCTTATTGATTGCTTTAAGAATGACATAAAAATTGAATCTTTACACTAGAACTTCTTGCTTTATTTAGTTGAGATGTCCTAGTACTAACTAGAACTTATGAAGTGATATAGGCATTTCTTTCTTTAAACCATTTTTAGCCTTTTAGCCTACCCAATAATAAATATCCATTTGCAGCCCTTTGAGCCTTTAGATAGCCTTTTCTTTGTACCCACTCCAATCAAGGAGTAATACCTCTATTATTTTATCCTTACCCAATTTTCTGAGAATGTATCCGGTGAGATATATTTATGGAATGGGCAAATAAAAAAAAAGATATTTCATGCGCCCTCGAAGTAAAAGTGTTGGATTGTATCAATGGGAAAAAGCATGTCAAGAAAAAAAAAATGTGATTGAAGAAGAAAATAATGAAGAAAAAGTTAATGGTGTACAACATTGATTTGCTCTTCAATGCCCTATGTTTTATTCAAGGGTGTATCCATTCTCAGAAAATCTTTGTATCCTTTTTGTCCATTATTGTTTGCCATAATCCAAGCCCCAATACAACCTAGTAAAACCTGATTGATCTTAAGTGAAAGTTAGCTTAATAGATGTGGAGATTGAATAAGCAAGAACTATGGTGTTTGATTCAACATTCTCAAAAGTAATCAATATTCCGGTCCATGAGATCATATTCATTTCACTCTTTGAAAATTCCGTTTTTCATGATAATTATATGTGAGACGTTTGCATTTTCCATAATATATTCTTTTCCTCACATATAAACTGAGTGCCCAATCTCTGAGCATTTCATTTATGAGCGACATGAGAGAATTGTAGTCGAAACGTCTTTTCCAAAGGTTATCTTGTCACATCTTTACTATGAGATGAAGAGTTATGTTGATAAGGCTCCTCACACACACACTTCGAGTTGAGAATGATTATGAAATCCATTTAACCTTTAGATACTGTTAAATTATTGCACTCTATTGATATACTTTTGTGACAATATTAGTTTGTTGTTTTTCTTAATATAAAAGGGAGTGTTCATATGTTTTGCATTATGTTTTTAGAAAATAGATTTTGTTTTAATTGAGTCAGTAATGTTTGGGGGTAGCATTTCTGGAAACCCTCACGAGACTATAACTCGTCCTCTAGAGGTAATCTAGAGGTTTAAAGCCTTGTTGCACGTTAAGGTAAGTGCAACCGTGATTCCTACGAAGTGAGTTAGGATTTTATTCTTTATTTTGTTTGCTCGAGGACTAGCAAAATATAGTTTGGGGTATTTGATATACACGTAAATTATTACAAAATATATCCCTTAATTTATATATGTTAGTGCTTCAATTAATATATTTTATTCTAATTATTTCATTTTTATGTTTTTGTAGGAAACTGCGCGCATGTGAACGATAAGATCGCATTAAGGCGGCAATTTGAGGAAATTATTAATCTGTTGATTCTAACGGTGGTACAAAAGAGTGGTTCACACATCCAAGTCCAAGCCCAAGCCCAAGCCCAGGAAGTTAGAATCCTAAGCCCAACAATAGGGAAACCCTATTTAGGTATTCTCTTCCTTTTTCTATAAAAAGGGGGTCTCGTCCACATCTTTGATCTCTCTCTTTTTTCCAATCTCTTTTCTTGCCTACCGCCATCACTACCTCCATCCGGGCAGAGACATAGACCCCTGTGTCTCTCGCCACTAACCAACCACCATCTCGCCACCGTCCTCGCCACCGTCACTAACCACCCTGTTCACGGTACAAACGTCGACCTCATCACCGTCCTCGCCACCGTCATCCCTGTCCATAACACAACCGCCACCACTATCTCCTTCTCTCTCTCTCACAGCCACCATCACCCGAGCACCATCGCCACCACTGCGCGCACGGCACTGCCGCGAAACAGGGAGCACCTCCATATTTCTCTCCCCCTCGCTGCCGCCACTGTTCCTTCTCTTCATCTCGAGCTCCTTCCTGCATCACTCTCTCACGACCACCACCGCAAGCGGCGCGTCAGCCGGCACACAACATCCGCGATAGAGTCTCCACCACCCCGCAACAGGGAGTCCCTGTTCCTCGTCCTCCTTTGCGTTTGAGTTGATTTCACTGCTTCCTCAACCTCTCTCTATCTTCTTGCAGGTACAGGAACCCAACAAGAGGTGAGGAAGCTCGCGAGGAGCAGAGAACAGCGGCGGAGCTGGTCGTGTCTTGCTGGAGAAGACGAAGGAAGCAGCAGAGCTGGTTTCGCGCGGGAGAAACTGTTTTTCATTTTTGAAAAACAGTTGGGGCTATTTGCACCCCGAGAACTTGTAAGAGCCACCACATTGTAAATTTAGCTATTTTTCTCGGGATTCGTGCACGGACAGGAAGTGATGGATTCCTCCTCGATTGATGCTGTGACCACCACCACCATGAGTCACTAAACCCCACGCAAGGTGAAGAGGTGAACTCCTAGATGTAACGCACTAAATTAGTAATTGATTCGCTTTAAGTGTTCACGATGAATAATGATGTTTAATGATTCTCACTTTTATTTAATATAGAAATTTATGTTATTTTAGTGACAGAGATTTCATAGATTTCTTCGTAGATTTTTATTACTCCGGTGATTATCTTTTCTTCTCCATATAAGCTTAGTCACGCTTTTCTTATGTGTGGAATGTTTAAGGATTAATTGATTCCGGTAGGTTAGTTATATGTGATCGTCATTTATTACGGTATTGTCTCCGGATATATCGTAAGTTTAAGATATCACATATGACAAACCTTTGTGTTTTCTTAGAAGAAGTGAAATCTTAAATTCATTTACATTAGGGTATATTAATGATTAAAAGATTATTTTTCCGATTACGTCGTTTGGGATGTGAAACACGTAGTTGAGTCATCATAGCGAATCAATACTAGTTGGCGTGTGAAGTCTATGAGGGATTCTTGGAACCTTGTGATTTTCTCAAACTTAGTTTTCATTAAATTAAATTCAATTTCGTATTTTAATTTTGTTAGAATTTATTAACTTTAGTTTCGCATAGTTTGTTTTCCTTAACCTTATTTTGTAGATCGTTTTTCCTCGTGGGATCGACACCCCATTCTTTACTGCAATTGACCGCGCGTATTGTCTGGGCGTAATCAGTTGCCAAACTCTAAAAGCAAGATCACTTTCTAGAAAATATGTTTCGTAGATTCGAAACCCAGCCTCTCACAGCATACACAGTTTGGAAGCAAAACTTAAAACCGATCCTCTTCACGTTTCCATCTGTGGGAATTGCTCCTCTTAATGTTTTCCAAATAAAAACTGATAGTTTCATTGGCAGAAGAGGGCGTTCCAAATAAAAACTGAAATGTGATTCTTTTCCCTGTTTAAGGCAAAATAATCTCTTAGCCCGCCTTGACACTATAATTGCCATTCTGTGAATGTAAGCACACTTGCCTATCTCCTCGATTCCCAATGCTTTTTTGACAACTCAAGAAATCCTCCCTAGCAGATGCTGCACAGTCTGCATCTAATAACCAAAAATATGAATTCACATCCCTCAATTATGGCCAATCTCCTTCATGATCACTCCTGAAGCGTATAGATGTCACAACCATTAAAATTCTCCCAATAGAAGCTAATACTCAGTCCTTTATCCACCAGCCATGAGGAGAAAAATAATTAACCAAGCTCTTTGCAAAAATATTTCCTTCAAAATTTAGAAACTTTTTTCTTTATCTTGAACTCCATCAAAGGCACCGATTCAAAATCATAATTTCGCCTCATGAAGACTACCTATAAAGATTTTGAGATTACTAAATTTCATAAAGCCTTTAATCTAAAAGCCTTCATAACCAACCATGGGTCTCTAACATTAAGTCCTTCCTCCTGACAAGACAAAGTAGTAATACGTTTCCAACTCACCCATTTTTTCTTGCACCTTCCTTCAAACTTCCCTTAGAAAAAAAAAAGGCAATCATACTTTGAATAATCTCAATTACTTTCCGAGGAACACAAATGGCCGCTAGAGTATATATTGGCATGGAGCTTAACACATTATGAATAAGAATTTGTTTACCTCTAAGAGACAAAAGATTAGCCTTCTAACCTGCAATTCTGCGCTGAAGTTTTTCAACAATCTCATCAAAATATCATATTTTCCTTTACCATCATATCTTGGAACCCAAGATATTCAAAGGAGACGTTTTGTGAGTAATCTTGTGGTCCGCTTGATGTCATCTATCCGATTTATCGCCATATTCTTTGCCACCACAAAAGAACTCTTACCTGCATTTATTTTCTGACCAGATATATCATAGTACTTCTTGAGAAATGCCATGCATTTTGCCAGAGACTCTTTTCTACCATTCAAAAAGATCAGGGATCGTCCGCATAAAGTAAATGGGTGATCCGATTGCATTTTCTCGGGGTATAAAGTACACATTATGCTCCTTGTAAAATTCATTCGTCAATCCTCTATTTAGTACCTATGTTGCTATGACCAATAAAACGAGGTGATGAAGGATCTCCTTGTTGAAGCCCCCTTGAAGGACGAAAGTAGCCACCATAAACTCCCTGTAAAAGGCTAGAAAAACTACATTTTGTAATACAGTTGGAATCAAAAGGCAGAAGTGACTATTAAAACCAAAATTTTCAACGCAGTAAATAAATAGCCCATTCCACTCTGTCATAGAGCTTTATCCATATCTAACTAAAATGATGTTCCCACCGAAAACTTTCTTCCAATCTCCCAATCAGTTCTTGAGCAAGTCTAATGCTTTCTGTAATAAGTCTTCCTTTGACGAATGCTCCCCATTCATGTGCAACCAAATTTGGGAAAATTCATGCTAGCCGATTAAAAAAAAATTTTGCTAAAAACCTTATAAACGACATTACAAAGGCTAATAAGCCAAAATTCACCAGAATTTTTAGGGGATTCCACCTTTGGGGTAAGTGTTAAAGAAGTAGTGATCCTGGCAAGATCTACCCATAATAAAGGATTTAGCGCTTCCCATGTATCATCTTTCACATTTTCCCAACAAACCAGAAAGAACAAGTTGTAAAACCGTCTGATGACCACTGTACTGTCTGAGGTATACTAAACACAACATATTTTATTTTACTCATAAGTGGATCATCAGTGAAGAAACTATTATCTAGTTTGATATATTCGAGGAATATTAATTCAGTAATTCACCTTGAGATGAAAGTAAGGATTTTATAAAAAAATATTTGCGTTCCGTCACAGAATTCTTTCAGGTCTGAAGTAATAATTGCCATCTGCTGGCAGAATACTGTTCTGAAATATTCCTATTTTTCTGCTTAATATCTGAACCGAAGCAAAAAAGTGATCTGCAACATGCCTATCCCTCTTTGAATTCACTTTATCACCGATTTTTGTTTTCCAGTACACTTCTTTCTGTAACAAAGTTTTTTTTTTTATATTAGGCTCACAACTATTAAATTGAACCATTCCTTCCGCTATGACAGGGATGCCAAGAGACGATAAATTCCCACATTGTTTTTGTTCCTTTAATTCTCCTAGAGATTAAGCTAAACACATTCCCGGTAAACAGCTCTATTCCAGTTTATTTTTGGCATCTAACCACCCCAGCGAATCCACATGGTGGAGGTGTCGTACATTCCGAAGAGTTTTTCCACAAATGAAAGAAATTTTCATGGAAAGTTCACATTAGCTGAAATCTAAAAAGGGGCATACCTGATTTGGTTGTTAAAGGTAAAATAGCCACTAATGGGGCATGGTCCGAGCAAATATGAAGGAAGTACTTCACCTAGACCATAGGAAAGGAGACTGACCATTCTGAATTCACCAATATTTGTCAAGGCATGCCCACACACAATTTCTACTCCCCTTTTTATTACACCAAGTATACTTTGGTTTTCTAAAGCCATAATCTAGAAATCACATTCGACCAGACACGACCAAAACTCTGTAACTATCGTCACATCAGGCGGGTTTCCACCAATCTTTTCATGAATAGCAGCAATGACATTAAAATCACTCATTACCATCCACAACCCATTACACATTATATTGATCAAATCACTTCAAATTTTTATCATACACTTTGCATAAACTGTAGTTACCTCATATTTTCGGTTATTTTCCATATCATTAACAACACAATGATCATTTGAT
>QNQO01002575.1:80000-104868 GCA_003290165.1 Berberis thunbergii | reverse complement strand
TAAAAGGAGGAGACAATTATGTGGTTTGGGTTTGTGCATACTTCGAGTTTTTAGTAATTTTCTTTCAGGAATATTACAAGAGAATGCTGAAATAGATAGAGATTGCTTTATTTTGCTCATATACCTGACTCGATTGCTGAACTTTTTAGAGCTTTATTCTGATCTTTAAAAACAATTGGTATATGCAAGAGCCACTCTGTTCGACTATTTATTTGCTTGATTCTATTATCTATCCAATTTAGCATCTACCATATATCTGTATGATTGATATAATCCAGACTGCCTAATCCCATGTCTCCTATTCTTCTTTAATTATTCATGCTTTGTTTGGCTGTCATTCCATTCTATCTTTGATTCCACATTGGCGGAGTTTCTTATTTGTTTGATCGCTTACTGCTCTGTTGAAATTCCATTTTATGAAACTAGGTAATGTAATGCTAGGTCACAGGTAAACCAATATTCATTCTCTTAAAAGTTCTAACAAGTAGACCCCCTTGTCTTTAATTAGAAAGCACCACCAAGTTCCCACCTTAAAAGGATGAAACCTCCCTCTTCTTCCTTCCACCAACCCCACAAAAAAATCTCTAACTATTTGCTAACTGTTATGGGAAAAGAAAGGACATGATAAATGAGAATGTTAGCCGAATCACTCCTAGCCAAAGGGAAGAAGACCATGATGCTGACTAGAAATGTCAATTTTTGGACCCCACACCGTTTTGAAATATTTACTATTGTTTGTCAATTTTTCGTGTACTCTTCATTTGAGTAGATGCTCACACATTCATATGTACTTGTTAACAAGAGGAAAGCAATCAATGAAATAGGATTTACAAAGCCAAAACCTTCTGTTTGATAAGTTGGTCCAGCAACAGTGTCCATGACAATAGTTGGAGAGGAAGACTTGATGTGTGGGATCTCATCAACAATCGCAGAAACTCCACCATGTTCACTTCCTCTCAGTTAGATCATTGGCGTACACTTCAGGTGTGGACAACTGCTTTAGCATTATTGTTTTTTCAAACCCCAAATCCTTTACAAAATGAACATTTTTGGTACCTAACAAACTGTTCATCTACACGCAGGTAGTTTAAATCTGTTACACTTGGTTTCAGATTCTGCATTGCTAACATTGAAGTAAATTTTGCATTATAATTTGCCATAAGAAACTACCTAGTAGCTATATAACAACACTAGAAACCTTGGACAACTCTAAAAATCACCAGCAAAAAAAACTTTTCCATGAAGCTAAAAAACACGAGTAGCTAGATCACCCGAATTCACTTTGGCAAATGTAAGTAACCAGTATAATCTTTATCCAACCTCAAGAGGGCTTTGTGTGACACTTGGAAGAGAAATCTATCAAAGGATCTAGACCTCCGTTCCACTTGCACGAGATGAGCTAAAGCATCCGCAATCGCATTCACTTCCCTAAAGACCAATACCCCACTATTTGGCCTATTCCATAACATTTGCAGTTTGGAAAGTGGAAGAAAACAGCTGCCCATTCACCAACTGAATATCGCGGGTGAAGACGGAGCCTGAGGAGGCAAAAATACACTTTTGCCCCCCTATTTAACAACCTTTTTGGAAAGGTGTTTAAAGAGGGGGGCAAAAGTGTATTTTTGCCTCCCCAAGCAGCAAACCAAGCAGAGGGACCAGGCCCTGTAGAATTACTACTATATTAATTGATTACTACTATAGCAAAAAGGGGAGTACAACAAAGACAGTCATTGAAGATGATTACTATTATATTCATTGAAGATGATTACTACTTATAGAAACACAACAGAAGAGAATGGTTTGAATCGTTGATTACTACTACATGAAGAATATGAGGAAGAGATTGAGTTGCTTACGATTTTTTTTGTGGAGATGACCAACACAGTGATTAATGAAGGCACCTGGTACCAAGAAGAAGAAGAATAATGTGGTTTGGATCCTATTGGATCTTGTGAAGATGACCTCAAATAACTCAATAGTTATAGATCTTTGAAGATGATGAAATATAGGGGTTTCCCTCATCTTATCCAATCGATGGAGTGTGAAGAAGAAACTGTGGATTTTGGTTTCTTTGAGAAGCAATTCTAGCTGGCCTGGGAAACCAGCCTGGTCCCTGCCTGGGGGACGAAAATACATTTTTGCCTCCCTCTTTAAAACACCTTTTTGGAGTATGTGTTTAAAGAGGGGGGGGGGGGGCAAAAATAGATTTTTACCCCCCAGGCAGTGGTTTCTCAGGTTCGCTAGAATTTCTGTTCTTTGAGAGATTTGAGGGATTTAACCTTTATCTCTAACTCTAAAAGTAGAGTTTGAATTTGATATGTACATGATTTGAAGAATGAAGTCCTGGTTGAAGTGAAAGTGAGAATAGATGAGCAAATTAAAAACTAATTGAGAGACAAATAAATTATTAAAAAAAAATTTCAAAAAGTCAGTGGGGGGGCAAGTGCCCTGAATCCGTGCCTGCATGTGCGAGAAATCCATGTCAACATTAATTGGGTCTTTAGTACATGAACTATTTTGGTTTGTGTATAGACATCTCAATGTTCAGTGTTTGACTTACACAGCTTAATGATCACTAAAAATTGTTCCCCAAGTTCTAATTGTATATGTAACTTGCCAGAATTAGTTCAGTTTTAGATGATAGAACGTGATTATTTGTCGGCTGAATAATTCAATGATAGGTTTTATAGAGTACAAAATTGCTGAGTTTTTTGGTAATATTTGCATTATCACTTTACTGTATATATCCTTAATGCCTTGGGTGATTTATCAAGAAGTGGCAATGGTCGAGTTTCTGCAGATACCACATCATCCATTCTCAAAGAGCTAAAACAACATTATGTCAGATTATGAACAAAGAAACGGAGCAAAAGCTCATCTAATTGAGTTGAATGCAAACAAACGTTCATAAATCATCGCTCTCAATTGGGTAACAAATTGTCTTTGTATATATTAGATATCTGATCTAACTGTTGACAAGGGCAACAGGTTTGACAAAAATTCAAATCAAACCATGTCTATTAAAAGTGATCCTTAACCATCTTTGTGACCTATTGTTTGATAGGTAGAAATGTTTCAAAGCTGATCTCTAATATGATGGGGGACAAATCAACATCCATAAAGGAAATAATAATAATTGGAAAATACATTTCAAATGCAAATCAGTTAAGTCCCTTTTAATGGGGAATTGAGTGTTTTATGGGGTCCCCCTAAACGGTGAATACTAATCTCCTGTTTAAATTGGGGCCACTAGTTTGACCTTACATTCTCAAACGATATATTGGTCTAGATGACTACTATGTACAGTATTTTTAATTTTCAAGTGATTTGTCTCGGACTCGACCAAAAAATTGTGGTCTTATGATATATTGACACCAAGACACCGTGCTAGCTTAGCGGGTGATACTGGTGGCTGATGGTATTGCAAGATTTTATGCCAAATGCATTGGTCAAAATGACTAATAGATGAAGATATTTTGGATTTTTGTGTGAACGAGAGTGTCAATTCAATGCTGCATATTTTGATAGACTTAGTAGAGACTTTGATATCAACACTCAATTCCCCATTAAAGATCAGATTTGAAACATTTCTACCTATCAAACAATAGGTCACAAAGATGGACAAGGATCACTTTTAATAGACAAGAAATAAAAGAAATTTTTAATGACCTGTTAGATCAGATATTATGAACTATCCATAAAAAGGGATCCATCTCCCTCCCAATATAAATCCAACGTGCAAAACTCAAATCAAACATAAGGAAGAATAAAAAGCAAAACAAGAATGGAGATTTTCATTGTGTTGTTCATTTTGGTTACTCTCAATCGATGCTCTTCTTACACCACTATTACTACTACTACTAACAGCCAAGTCAAAAGTGCACAAACTCTTGTTCATAACACCACCTCTACATTGTTCGAGATTGGAGTGATTATGGATTTGAACTCAATGGATGGAGGGATGAAAAAAGTTGTATCAAAATGGCCAAATTCGATTTCGATGCACTCCGTACTGGTACCAAGCTTGTTGATCATTTTAGAGGTTCTAAGGGAGATGTGATTTGGGCCACATCTCAAGGTATCATTTCCATTCCGTTTTTGTTCTTGTAAACATAAATAAGTTTAGAGCTAGGGGATGCTACACAGGGTCAGCAAGTGCACGAATTCTCGGATGATGATTTGCAGTCTCTGCTTAAGTTAAAGAGACATTTTGACAAATATGCTATCAAAACTTCACCGGATTATAAAAGAATCGGAGACACCTTGACTCAGGCTATATCTTCGTTCAGAGCAAATAGGAAACTTCGACCGCCGATATTTGACCTCAGTACAATCGAGATTCCTAGTGAGGACAGTGATGACGTCAATTCAGAAGCTGAGCCTGATCCACAGGTAGCGAACATTGAATTGGATCTAGGGGCTATGTCAGACGGAAAGATGAATAAGAGGCGCCACACCAAAGATATCAGTCTTTGTCCCCGAAAATCCAATAGAACTAGAACAGAAAACAGAAGGTACATAGACTGATTGTCTAAGCTTGTATTGGTGCATCTTATCTTTTGTGAGGTTTTGTTTCGTTTTTTTTTTTTTTTTGGTTCACCTTATTGGGTCAGTCATGTAGCCTTCGGGCGTGGATTTTTATTTGAATAAAATGGCTAAACATCCCAAATTTAAAAAAAAAAAAAAAAAAAAAAAAAAAAAAAAAAAAAGAAGTTTAGAAAAAAAATATTTATTAGATGTCGAGATCCAAAACCTCGTATCTCGATGTAAAAATAATAATTTTCATTTCGTTATCTCACACATAAAGCAAAGGTAACTTCAAGCTCCTGCTTTGAATTGAACGTTAGAAAATACTAGACGATGATGCGAAACATACACCCATCAATGTGTATGGACAGGTAATTAACTAATTCGTTTTATTTAAAATTATTATGGTTTAGAATGTAGTTTGTGATTGAATCTGATTGAGAATAAGTGTTTGTAGGTTATTTTATTTAAAGGGGTTGTTCATTTGGAAATTTTTGGTTCTGGGGTTGGGGATTATTGATTTTTACTTGATTGGGTTTCTCATTGGGGATCTGATTAGTAATAGATTTTTCCTTTATTTATTTATTTTTTCAATTGCAGAACTATAATCAATTGAAGTGGAGGTATGCAAAATTTTCAGACATCTTGATTTATTTAGGGTTAATTATAGATTGCTATTAGGGTTTGATGAGTATGTCCGAATTTTCAACAGTTTTCACCCTTTACAATAAAAGCTTTTTAAAAACTTTTATGTAGAGATGTTAAGTGATTACGTAAGGATTTTTGGTTTTGCAAACTTTTCGCTTATCTGTATATCCAATATATTTTACCTTCTTGTGATCCATTTCTAGAGGCAGTTAAACGTAGTACCTAAAGGGGATGTCTTGAGATAAATAGAGCTCACAGTATCTAAGGCGCGTTAACCTAAGTAGAAGTCATACCATCTAATGCATGTCCTCATGAAAGCTAATTGCAAGAATCCTTTAAGCATTTTGCTATGGTGTTCTTATTACCCTCCAAATCTAATTCCTTGCATATCCCAAAAATATGTTGTAGTATTGAACTCTGTTTTATGATTGATATTCCACATAGTTTGAGTTATAGTAACCCACGATAGAAGGATAAAGTTGGGAAAACATCTTGAGCGTGTGAGTCCTCACTGTGAAGCCTTTATATGCCATTTTTATTAAATAGTAGTAGTTACTGATTTTGTATAATTTTCTTGTTTTCATCTTAATAATACTTGTGAGCAGATAGTAGTTCAAGTTTAATGAAATATTTTCTAGATTGGAAGAAGGAATGATTAATTTTTTAAATTAATTAATTTTTTTATTGTAATGGAGATTGGAGAGAGCTACTAATTATTTTCATGACTTTAGTGTTACCCTTGAAAAAGTACTCATGTTGTCTCTTTTTGGCAGCTTTAGATTTGATTTTGATTGTTCGAGTACATGCAATCATAGCCCCGGAGGCACTAGAAGAAATAGGGTCGTTCTTGGCCTTGATGGGCACCAGATATCATATTCCAATTATATCTTTCTCAGCAATCAGTGGTTCCCTTACTCTCAAACAGTTCCCTTATTTTGTCCGAATAGCGCAAAGTGATTCATCTCAAGCCAAAGCTGTTGCTGCCATTGTTCAAACTTACCAGTGGAAGGAAGTGGTACTCATCCATGATGACAGCCAAAGTGGAAGTGGTGCTGTCCCCGACTCCTTACTGATATTCTTCAAGAGATTCGTGTTGTATTGAGTTTAAAAGTTATTCTACCTCGTGCTGCGAATGCAACAATTATCAAGGATGCCTTGCGTAAATTAACGAGAACAAACTTGAGGGTATATATCGTTCACTTACGTAGTTCTCTGGGTGGTCATTTTTTCTTCCATGTGAATGAGCTCCAAATGATGCAAGCTGGATATGCTTGGATTACCACTTGCGGTCTCACTGATCTATTGGGCTATGCGGATTCTTCTCTTATGCATTCCATGGAAGGAGTTCTCGGTGTGAGGACTCATGTGCCACCCTCAAAAGCTCTTAGAAAGTTCAAACATCGAGTGAGAGAGCACATAAGGGAGAAAAACCACAAAATAAAGGAATCAGAGCCTAATGTGTATGGATTGTGGGCATATGATGCAACATTTTTATGGCAGTTGCAGCTCATAGTCATAAATCTATTTCTCATTTGAGCCAACCATTACTTTGTAGCCAAATGACAAGGAACTTTTCATGCTTTTCCGATAGGGGTGCCTCTCCACTAGGTTCAGTGTTGTTGCAATCCATGCTCGAAACCCTATTCAGTCGCTTAAGTGGTGAAATTCAGTTGGTGAATGGGCAGTTGCAATCTTCTACTTTGGAGATTGTTAATGTTATGAAAAGAAGAGGCCAGACAATTGGGTATTGGACACCTAAGGCTGGTCTTTCCCCTAGTTTGCATCCGCAAGACTTGGAAAAGAACCATCCAATATCCAAAAAGGATCTTGGTCTTGTTAACTGGCCAGGAAGATCTACAGATGTTCCATGTACCGCATCATTGATGATTGGGGTCCCAGTTTCTGGATTTCTGGAGTTCATGAAGGTGGCTCGTGATCCCATTAATGATTCTTTGATTGTGAAGGGTTTCTCAAAAGATGTGTTTGATGCCGTGATGCGGCACTTATCATATTGCTATAAATATATCCCATTCAATGGAAGTTTTGATGATCTTACTCAGCAAGTATCTTTTAAGGTATGCTTTCTGCATGCTTGTTTATAGATGAAACAAGTTTTGAATTAGTTGTGTTTGTTGGAGTTCTAGTCAGAAAAGCATGATGAATCTTTTATCCTATGTTTTGAACCTTTTCATGATGCGTCCATATTTTCTGTTATTATACCAACTTGTTTATCTTTTTCCTCGTGTAGAAGTTTGATGCTGCAGTGGGAGACATAACAATAACTGCAAGTCGATCAAAATATGTGGACTTTAGTCAACCATTTTCAATTGCTGGAGTTCGGATGATTGTGCCAATAAAGAAGGATGATTTCAGCCATAATCCATGGTGGTATGTAAAGCCACTAAGCAAGGAACTATGGTTCACCACCATTGCAATCTTCCTCTTGATTGGGCTTATGGTAGGGATATTTGAGCATCAAATAAACACCGACTTCGTAGGCACACTTTCACAACGAGTTGGAAAGGCTCTCTTCTTTTCCTTCTCCATTTTGGTTTTTGCTCACGGTAAGTATATTTGTTTACATGTTCATTTATTAGAACTTTTAGAGTTCTTGAAGTTTTTATCTTAGAGAATTTTGACTATTTTATTTTTATTTATTTACTTTTAAGATCTTGAAGAAATTATATATTTTGAGTTGTGTTAAAATGTTTATAAGGTCCTTGTCTTGAACTTGTAAGAATTTATTTAGTTTCTAGTCTAGAAAAGTCTCGACTATTGTCCTTGCAAAATAATGACTCGTAGGAAAAGTTTTCTTGAGTTATTTAGCAGATTCAATCGTTGTCGATGAATATTTCTCATAGTAGATAATCCTAAACAATTGAAGACCAATAGAGACTTGTAATTGGTTAAAGACTTGTGTTTTTCCTCTTGTTGTGTAAACTCCACTCGAACATCTTGTTAATTGGTATAATTAGATCAGATTTGTTTCAGATGGTGGAAATTACGTATGGTCCATCTCATTATGATGCTCAGATTCACAATACGTGTACATTGTATTAAATTTCTGACACCTTGAAAAACTTGATATTGGATACTACTGATGCTTGCAAGAGTGAGGCTAGGGAACCATGTTTTGCAACCACGATGCCATCGTCAGAGGAGTTTTTTATAACCTCGAGATACACATAAACTTTTTAGGGATTTATCATTCTTTCGAGATCACGCCACGTCACCCTGGTTTCAAAACATGGTTGCAAAAACCTGGTTTCCTAGCATTTTTGTGCTTGCAATATCCACTTTTACCTATTCTCTTTACTTTTTTTCCTTTTTAAGTACGCTTTCATGCTTATCTGTTTTATTATTATCATTATTATTTTGTATGTATTAATCAGTAGGATGATACAGGAGAAAAACTTGAAAGCAACCTCTCTAGAGTCGTCGTAAATATGTGGACGTTTGCTGTGGTTATACTTGCGGCAAGTTATACCGCAAATTTGACTTCCATCTTAACAGTGGAGAATCTGAAACCAGCTGTCACAGAGTTAGATTACCTACGCACACATGAAAAATTTGTTGGATACCATAAAGGATCATTTGTTTTCGAGCTCTTAAAGGATATGGGATTCAAAACAAATATGCTGAAACATCTCTCCACACTTGAAGAGTACGCTGATGCTCTATCTAGAGGAAGTGAAAATGGTGGGGTGTCTGCAGTTGTTGATGAGATCCCTTACCTTGATACTTTCCTCTCCAAGTATTGTCGTGGATACACTATCGCCGGACCAACTATTCCAACTGGAGGTTTTGGCTTTGTATGTCTTTCTATCTCTCCCTCTTTCTTAGATTATGAATTGCAATTTGGTATGGTCTTCATAACAGCAAGTGAACTGTTCTCATTAATTGATAACTATAAGTTCTATAAAGAAACTTCATCCAAATGAGAATAATGATGTCGACTGAAAGCTTCATAACTGCACTAAATGAGATCTTGTTAAGAAAAATGCTTTTTCAAAACTTAGTTTGCACAACCATAATAAAACCCATAAGGATTGCTATGTGTAAAAATAGCTATTTGATTGTATTGTTGAATTATCTTCTAGACTAGAGGCTTATATATTGAGTACTAAATTTGATAGGTTCAACGGAAGCTTACAAATCAAATTTATCCGAAACTTGATCAACAAAGTTTCAAAACTCCAATAGTATTTTCAATACTAAAAAAACCAAAACTTATTACAACGTATTCTTCATGTCTATTTAAACTCTAAACCCTAAACTTAATTCCTGTTGGACTTCTAACTCATACTTGGGCTTTTGATTGATCTACCCATTATTTAAATAATACAAATAAATAGAAATAATATTCCATCATTGACCCCCACTTTGAAAAGTTTGTCCTTGAGTTTTGAGGATGAAATCACCAAAAAATGTGCTACTAAAAGTCGACATCGAACTTTCCTTGGTAATTGTTTGTATCATGAACAATCAAATAAAAAATTCGCTTAAAAAAATAATGTCTGAAATCAATCTCTGTCTCAAAGGAACCCACTTCTTAAATTACATATTGCGATGTCTCCGACTATTGTGAGTTTTCGGTGACGACTCAATTCGTTGTGGTGAAGGAGATAGGGTTGTTACCCTTTGCAAGGGACGTTAAGTATTAGAACAATAGTGATATTGATCTTGAGATCGATTTGGATATAGCAATTGATGAGGTTCGACTAGGTGAGGTCGACAATGGCAATGTTGAATCAAATCAGTTATTGTCTGTCGTCTCTCCATTTCTATTTGTTCATCTCTACCTTTTTCTTCTTCTTTGGGCATTTAGAGGTCTAGAGTTTTCCAAAATTTTTTGATTTCGAATAAAAACAATGATACCGTGATGTGCATATCGTAATTCACGACTCGGAGAATTGGGAGAATTATGGTTGGTTTGCACTACCACCCATTTTGTGAACTTCTTTGATCTTCAAATGTTCTTTAATGTGAAAAATCTACTAAAGTTTCGTGATGTGTTTCGGTCTCACGAAGCAATGACTCGTGGATAAGCATATACCCTTCGTACACAACAAACACGGGTGATTTTTACAAATCAATGTGACTTTTTGGGGCATCTTTTTCAAGATTTTACCCGTTCTGATACCAAATTGATAGATTCAGCGGAAGCTTACAAACCAAATCATTGAAACTTGATTAATAAAGTTTCAAAACTCCTATAATATTTTCAATACTCAAAAAACCAAAACTGAGTAGAATTTTGTTCTTTATGTCTATGTAAACTCAAAAACCCTAAACCTAATTCCTATTGGACTTCTAATGGATTGACCCATTATTTGAATAATACAAATAATTCAATATTCCATCAAAATTGATTTGGTTTGGTTTCTCAACGAAGTAATTCACCTTGCTAAACTATAAGTGTTAGTCTATGTATCAAGGATACTTTATCATAAACAAATGTATCGACACATACATGTCGGATATGCTTGTTGACACTCATGGATACTCCCATTGGACACTCCATGCTTAGATCATCAACTTTTGTATATATCTTTAAAAACTTTAATCTTTACAAATGTTACAAGCATAATATGACAAGTTAGTAATATGTAGCAATATTTATATAATAAGGCATGTAGGCTTTTGTTTGTCTTGTAGACAAAGACAACCAAGGGCTAGAATAGAAAGTTGAAAAGTTATCAAGGGGCAAGATATGTATTCAAATTATAGCATGTTTGTAAATAAAATATACCTAAAAAGGCAAAAAAAAGTAAAATCTCTGTGGAAGAATATAAGATTTACATGTGGCGAAGAGAGACTTTGTTTATCTTAGATTCTCAAACTTAAAACTACAATAACTTTTTATTTAGTTGTTTGATTTTGATACACTGAATATCATTGAAATGCATTTTGAAGATATTTTAAATAAAACCAATGATCAGTACAAAAGGTTTGAATTATAAAATAATTTTTTTTCGAGCGGTTAAATTTGAGTGAATTTGACCATAAAGTTTGACCGAGTGTAACACACGCCCATAAACCTTTTAGCTTGCATGCTAAATTGCAATATTACATTAAAGATGTACCTAGAATTTAATTGATCTAGACAAAATGATGGATAGATTTGGAGACAAATGATTATATATAAAAAGATAATATGGAGTGTCGTAGGCACGGGAAAATGCTAGTTGACTTAAAGTGAAATAGTGAATGAATATGACTAATAATTTAAAATTTATTGCTGAATAAGTAGATAATACTAAAATGTACAAGAATTTCCCCAGCGTGTCTCATATTGTTTATTTTTTTGTGTCAGACACCTCAGGCTCATATCCATGTCCTTGCCATTGTTACTGACGTATTAGTAGCCTTGAAATAACTCCGATATTTTTTATTTGAGTTGACATTACTTCTTGTTTAGAAACTTATGATGGTCAACCCTCATGTGAATGCAGTCTTACCACTAACTTTTTTTTTTACAAAATAGCAAAGTTACTCCTATGTCGCCTTATCCTGTTTATTTGTATCATTCATCCTAACAAGTGTTTCAATTTCTTTTATGGTCACTTGTACCATCACCTACAACATCTGTCTTTTTTTTTCATTCCTTGGAAGCCTTGGATGAAACATGGTCCCTAGTGGTGCCATTTTGATTGCTCCATCTATTGTAAAAGGATACTCAAGTCTCTACTTCATCATGGCACTATTAGCATTACCATTCATGCGAAGTGCACCATTATGGCCACCAACTTGAAGTTCAATCACAAGCATACTGCCTGTAGCTAAGCCTATATTTTCCTCCTGCCATGAACTAGTATACATTTCTAGCCAGTACAAGTTTCTGGACCATACAAGGATTAACCAACCACTGTGCGTCGGAGTACTTGTATACACAGGTGCCATTATTTGACTCGTGATATTACATATATCCATTCATAGCAATAGCATTTACGTCTGTTTGAAATGTATCCACTATAAAAACCTTGCGTAGCTTGATTGCTGTAATTTTCAACTGTTGCTGGCAGTGAAGAGGTGTAGAGTCCTCTGCCAACTAATGGCATTTATTGCTTGAATGCATTTTACAGTTAGCAAATAGACTGTTGTGGATTTTCGATTAATTTTTGATATTTTTCATATTCAGATGTTTCCAAAAGATTCTCCTCTGCTATCAGATGTCTCACAGGCAATCTTGGAACTCACCGAGAGAACTCACGTCGACGACATTCAGAGAAAATGGTTTAGATCTGAAGCTTGCCGTGACTTCCACGCAAACCATGTAACAACTCCAAATAGGCTTCAACTCTATAGCTATCGGAGCATCCTCATTATCATGGCAGTCACTTCTGCAGTATGTCTTCTCTTCTTCTTTGCCACCAAAATATACAAGAGAGCGAAAGATGGCATTTTTGCAGAAAAAATTAAAGTAATCCCTTGTATGGGAAGACTCAAAACATATATTCCCGTATTGAAAGGAATTGTGAAGGCAATGGCCTCCTGGTTACCAAAATCAGATTCTCCAACAATCGGACAACCTGCCAATAATGATGATTTAGGCGAAAATGTTGGAGACACATCAAATCCTGGTGGTGATGAAGATTAAGATGGGAGAGGAACTCACCAAATTGAATTGACTTCTGTTCCAATCTAGAAATTGTCAATGAGTAAGTCACTTCAATGATAAATCTTATGCTAGCTGTACATGTAGTTACCGTAATATCATTATTTGTGAGAGTAATATGGAATCCGATATGAGATTTGTATAGGAGATTCTGCTAGATCTTCAAAAATGAGGTAGATAAAAAATGTTTGAAATAGGATACGAATACGAAGAGGAGAATAGAAAACTAAAAGGAGGAAGACAATTATGTGGTTTGGGTTTGTGCATACTTTGAAGGATGAATGATGTTACTTGTTTTTATTAATTTTCTTTCGGGGAATTACAAGAGAATGCTGAAATAGATAGAGATTGCTTTATTTTTCTTTATACCCGACTCGATTGCTCAACTTTTAGAGCTTTAATCTGATCTTTAAAAATAATAGGTATACGTGAGAGCCACTCTGTTCGACTCTATTTAATTGCTTGATTCTATTATCTATCCAATTTAGCATCTACCATATTGATAAGCCTCCTGTACTTCATACTTAAAGTATGCGCCAACATCAACAGGGGATGCAAGCATCAGGACTTCAGCAGTGAATTCAGTGGAGTGAACTGGACCAATGCAAAGGAAGACAATGCTCAGTTAAACAACCGTGAGTGCTCTGTTAGTGCGCTGTCAAAGTCTGGGAGTAAATGGACTGTTAGCAAGTTGATATTTTAGAATATTTTAGATTAGAATGTGTTTCACCCCTTCAAAGGTGGATTTAATATTTTAGATTCCTTCTCACAAACTCAAACCATGAGGCCAAGATGAATCATTTGGAACCCACTCATTCACATACTTAGTTTTAATAAATCTACTCCATAGACTATCTGGCTCCTTATTGTATTTCCATAACCACTTCCCCAGGAAACCAACATTCATTCTCTTAAAAGTTCTAACAAGTAAACCCCCTTGTCTTTAATTAGAAAGCACCACAAGTTCCCACCTTAAAAGGATGAAACCTCTTATCCCTTACCACCAAGGATGCACCGACTCTCCGAAAACTCTCCGAATCACGCGTCAAATACGTGTCGGACACGGATTCGTGTATGACACGTGCTGGACACGTATTGGACACGGGGTCAACAGTCAAAATTTGTTGATTGAGTTGGACACGGTCTAGACACGGTCCAGACACGGTCCGGACGTAGTCAAAATTCGTTGACTATGAAATGGTTTATTTTCGCCCGATTCTTCCTCCGCCCACACAGTGATCGAGTCAGAGCAAAAAAAAAAAAAACTCGAAAACCCTAACTCAGAAACCCTAGCCATCGATCGATCAAGACATCAAGAGACGGAGGAGAAGAATCGATCGATTTCGATTTTTGACTGACAAATCCTAACTCACAAACCCAAAAACAGCATCGATCGATTTCGAGTGAGGAGGAGAGGACTGTAGAGAGATCGACAGACGGAGGAGAAGAGAATTAGGAGCAAAGAATCATGGCGTCCTCATCGACACCAGGTACGTTCGATCGATCGATTTCGTTTTTTTTTTCCTGAGATGTAGAGTACTCGATCGATCGATTTCGGTCCTGTGATTTGTTTCATCGACCCTTGATTGAGATCGATTTCATCGATCGATCGATCGATTATTCGATTTCTATTTTTTTTCTCTGCTATTCTCTGAATCTCTGCCATTTTGGTTCCTTCTCATTTGAAATTTCTACGATTTCATCGATCGATTCGATTCATTCGATTTGTTTTTTTTTCCTGCAAGTGTATGTTTTCCTGCTATTCGTTTTTTGTTTTGCAATTAGAATTCCAGTTAAAATATATAGATTTGTTTTCCTGTTTTTTTTTTCTTCCTGTGATTTCTGTTTTGCTGTGTTTTTTCTTTTCTTTCTCTTCAGTCTTCATATATATGAAAATATGCATGATGCATGAAATACTTGCATCTATTTGCTGGAAAGTGAAAAGTGAAAACTAAATAAGAAATTAAAATTGGTTTTAGCAGGCCAAGGAACTGGAGATGATCTTTGGAAGCATGTGACAAGATTAGGAAAACCAAGTGAAGGTGGGGGAAACCTTAGATGGAAGTGTAACTATTGTCAGAAAGAATATACAGACTCTCTACTAAATTGAAGCACCACTTGTTGAAGATAAGTGGTCATGGGATAGCTATTTGTGCCAAAATCTCCCCCATACAACTTAGAGAGGTGCAAAAATTTATTGATGAAGCTGCATTGAAAGCAGAAAGTTCAAGGATACGAAGTGTTCCTTTACCTTCTTCAATGGGATCAAGTAGTCACCCGCACCTGAGTTCAAGTAGTGGGGGGGGGGGGGGGGTTGGCCCTTCAGTTCCACTTCCATACAATGAACAGAGGAAGAGGAGAGCCATTATTAATCCTATTGAACATGCGTTCAATATGAGTGAGCGACAAGAGTTGGATGCCTTGATTGCAAGGGCGTTCTACTCAGCTGCATTGCCATTCAACCTTGCAAGGAATCCATATTTTCAGGAGGCTTTCACCTTTGCAACGAATAAAGCAAAGTCTATTAGTGGTTACAAGATTCCTGGGTATAATGCATTGATGACGACATTGCTTCAAAATGAAAGGAGCAACGTTGAGAGGTTGTTGGAGGCAACAAAGTTCACATGGGTTACTAAAGGGGCAACAATTGTTTGTGATGGGTGGACTGATTCTCAAAGAAGACCTCTCATTAATTTCATAGTGATTAATGAGGGTGGTCCAATGTTCTTAAAGGCTGTGAACTGTGAAGGGGAATACAAAGACAAGTTCTTCATTGCTAATTTGATCAAGGAAGTTATACGTGAGGTTGGGCCAAGGAATGTCGTTCAAGTTATAACCGACAATGCTCCAGTTTGTAAAGCTGTAGGTTTACTTGTTGAGAGCGAGTATCCTGAGGTTTTTTGGACACATTGTGTAGTCAACACTCTCAACCTTGCCTTGAAGAGTATATGCGTTCCAAAGAACACGCCTGCAAATGAAAAGGCCTACAGTTTGTGTAGTTGGATTATTGATGTTGTTGGGAATGGGGTGATGATCAAGAACTTTATCATGAACCATTCCATGAGGTTGCACATGTTTAATGAGCATTCGAGATTGAAGTTGCTTTCCATAGCTGAGACACGCTTTGCTTCAAGCATAATTATGCTGAAGAGGTTGAAAGACATTAAAAGTAGCATCCAAAGTATGGTGATTGGAGATAAGTGGGATTCCTATAAGGAAGATGATGTTGACAAAGCACGGATTGTGAAAGGAATACTATTGGATGACTTGTGGTGGAACAAAGTGGATTATGTGCTTCGTTTTACAGAGCCTATTTATTCAATGTTGCGGAGGGCTGATACAGATAAGTGTTGTCTTCACTTGGTGTATGAGATGTGGGATGTTATGATTGAGAAAGTGAAACAAATTATTTACCGTCATGAAGGAAAAGAAAATACTAGTGAGGAGGAGTCAGAGTTTTTTTCAGTGGTGCATCAAATATTGGTAGATCGATGGGAGAAAAACAACACACCACTGCATTGCTTAGCACATTCCTTGAATCCAACGTAAATAATTACATTGTTTTTAACTTTTTATTCTACTTATTAATGTTTATATATTAATTTGTGATTGACATTGCTAATATTAATATATAATATAAGTCTTATAGCAGAGAATGGTTGGAAGAGGATCCTAATCGTATTGCGCCACACAAAGATCCTGAGATTACAAAGGAGAGAACTATATGTTTCAAGAGATACTTTCCTCTAATTGAAGACAGAAGAGTGGTTGTTACAGAGTATGTAAGGTTTTCAACTGCTAGTGGAGAGTTTGCAAAAAGTGATGCTCTACAGAATAGAGCATACCTAGACCCTGATGTGTGGTGGGTTGCTCATGGTACCAGTGCACCTAATCTCTTGAATATTACTTTGAAGTTACTTGGCCAACCTTGTTCTTCCTCATGTTGTGAGAGAAATTGGAGCACATATAACAACATCCACTCATTAAAAAGGAACAAATTGACCCCAAAACGAGCTGAAGATTTAGTGTATGTGCAGTCCAACCTTCGTCTTTTGTCAAGAAGAAAACAAGAGTACCAAGAAGGTGAGACAAGGATGTGGGATGTCACAGGAGATGCTATTGATTCGTTGGATTTGGATGCTACTGGAGTGATTGAGATTGTCAGTCTTTCGCTTGATGAACCTGAGCTAGAAGCTGAACTGTTGGATGCAGAAAATGTGACAGTGGATCCGCTAGTTAATGAAGAAGAAGAAGAGATCTAGCCGCCTCGCTGGTGACTGGTGAATTTTTAAAATTATTAATTTACATTATCAAGTTAATGAAATTATATTGCTTTATGCTTTATGAGTATGATTTGACTACTTGAGCAGTTGAGCTTGACTTTATGATGCATTTGTCAATTTGAATGAATGAATTTGAATGTATTATTGATATGTTTGAATTTGATGAGTTACAAAAAATATATATTAAAAATTAAGTTTGACCGTGTCGCCGAGTCCTAATTTTTTGAAAATTGCCGAGTCATCGTGTCGTGTCTGTGTCTGTGTCCGTGTCCGAGTCCGTGTCCGTATCCGAGTCTGAGTCCGAGTCCGTGCATCCTTGCTTACCACCAACCCCACAAAAAAATCTCTAACTATTTGCTCCATTCTATTATTGGTAACTGTTATGGGAAAAGAAAGACATGATAAATGTGAATGTTAGCCGAATCACTCCTAGCCAAAGGGAAGAAGACCATGATGCTGACTAGAAAATGTCAATTTTTGAACCCCACACCGTTTGACTTAAACAGGCTTTTGTGCTAATCCTAGGTCTTGAAATATTTACCATTGTTTGTCAAATTTTCTTGTACTCTTCATTTGGATAGATGCCACACATTGATATGTACTTCCTAACAAGAGGAAAACAATCAATGAAATAGGATTTATGAAGATAGCTAAAAATAAAATGGAGTTGCTTCATGATATAGTCTCTTGTACTTTGGGAGGGCATGATGCATTTTGTTATGTAAAACTATCACATATCTTGTTGTGCCCTCAACTATAACATGTGCAAGTGCATAAAATATCCAATACCATTAATCAGTACCGAGTAGCAGTCGTTCCTAGCCAATCGATCTGGCATGTATTTTGTTATAGTCGTGTGGTTGAGCAGCCACTTGGGTCTCGAGAAAGGTTCTAAAAATCGCTAGGCGCTATGCCGGCGGCGAGCAAAGGATTAACGCCCAGAATCCTAGTCGGGGTTTTTTCTTGTATTATAATTTATAATTTATAAAAGTTAAGCTTGATATCATATAAATTACTTCTAATCAATGCCAAGATAAATATGTAAAACGTATAAAAATGAAGAATTAAGCATAATAACATTTAAATTAAATTAATGAGTAACACAAACTCAACATCCTCTTCTTACTCTTAGAGGCTAAATAACATACAGTTCCTTGAAAAAAATATACTTGAAAATGTTTTTTAAGCACAAATTCATAATAGCTGAACATAGGGTTCCACGGAGGAATTTTTTTCTTTCAAAAACCTACCCAGGCCCAGTAGCCGCCTAGACCCGCCCAATTGCTGCCTAGGCCCCTAGCTGTTTATTTTCTCGGACTATCCATTAGTCTGGGCATTTCCCAGCCGACTAGTGCCTAGTGTCACGGGCTTTCTTTTCACAAGGTACTTCCCGTGCGGCACTAGCAAACTTTGCCCCAAGTTATCAAAGAAAGCTAGTCAGCCTTGCCCACAAAAGACTTACTTAGACTTTGGAAAACTAAGCAAGCTAAGAACACACAAGAGAGCTAAAGAGAACTAGAACTTGTATTGCTTGAATTCTCTGAGGTGATTACAAGAAATGAGGCCTTAGCCTATTTATACAACTCCACCTCCTCAATGGACGGTGGTGATCATTTTAATCTAACGGTCTATATTGAGTTTCTACACACTTCCTTAGAAATATCTAAGGACTAGAATCCTATGGAACTTTGTGGAGTCTTATGGGAGGTTCTAGAGAACTCTCTCTAGAACAATGTGGAATACTCTACATTATGTACACTTGCCAACCTCACTTGGCTAAGCAAGAAAATAGTTGTGACATTCTCCCCCACCTAATCAGGCGACGTCCTCGTTGCCTTCAAATCCTCGTACGCTTTGATTTGCTCCTTGAATTGCCACAAATGTTGGATTGGCTCCCAACTGGCTTCAGTTTCTGGCAATCCCTTCCACTTGACGAGTAACTCATGTGTGGGAGGTTGGTTGGAATGACGCACCACACGATCTGACAAGATAATCTCTGGTTCCTTGTCATGTTGGATCCTCATGCCCATTGGTGGTCTTTGTGAAACTCCTCGATTTGGATCATCCCGATCTTCCTTATACGGTTTCAGTAGGCTCACATGGAAGACTAGATGAAACTTGATCCTCGGCGGCAACTCGACCTTGTAGGCTTGCTTTCCCACTTTCTTGACTATGGGGAAAGGACCCTCATATCTTCTAATAAGGCCACGATGCAGTCCAGAAAGTCTGGCATGAGCATGCATCTTGACAAGCACAAGGTCTCCAACCTGAAACTCTCGAGGTCGTCTCTTCTTGTCGGCCCACTTCTTCATCCTCTTGGAGGCCTTTTCCAAGTAAGCTCGAGCCTCATCAGCTTGATCATTCCATCCTTTGGCAAACTTATAGGCTGATGGACTCACTCCTGTGTAGCCAGTGGCAATAGAACTCGGGGTCATAGGTTGTTGTCCCATGACAATCTCGAATGGGCTACGACCCGTCGCTTCACTTTTCTGCAAGTTGAAAGAGAATTGGGCAACATCTAGCAACTTAGCCCAATCTCGTTGGTTGGCACTCACATAGTGCCTAAGATATAACTCCAGCAAAGCATTCATCCTCTCTGTTTGACCATCCGTTTGAGGATGAAAGCTAGTAGAGAAATTAAGGTCGGTACCCAATAACTTGAACAACTCAGTCCAAAATTTTCCCGTGAACCGAGTATCCCGATCACTGATGATAGATTTGGGCACACCCCAATACTTCACCACATGTTTGAGGAATAAATGTGCGGCTTGCTCGGCTGTGCATTTCTTGGGTGTGGGAATAAAGGTGGCATACTTCGAAAATCTGTCCACGACCACAAGGATCCAATTGCAACCCTCGGATGTAGGCAACCCTACTATGAAATCTAAATAAACACTCTCCCAAGGTCTCTCTGGGATGGGGAGGGGTTCAAGTAAGCCGGCAGGTGATTGTTGCTCCACTTTGTCTTGTTGGCATACAAGACAAGTCTTCACATATGCTTCGATATCATCCCTCATATGTGGCCAGTAATAGGAATCTTCAACAAGAGCAAGAGTTCGATGTATACCTGGATGTCCCGCCCACTTGCTATCATGGCATTCTCTCAAGACTTCCTTCCTTAGGTTGTCATGAGGTGGAACATAGATTCGCCTTCCCTTAGAGTATATCAAGCCATTCTCCACCCAAAACCGCCTTGTCTTCCCATCTTTGACAAGAGCTATGATGGTTTGAGCCATGGAATCATGTGTCAATCCTTCCTTTATGCGTTCCTTCAAGTTGCTTTGAGGTTGACTTATGTCAGCAAGTTCTCCTTTTCTACTCAAAGCATCTGCAACAAGATTAGCTTTGCCAGACTTGTACTCCAAAGTGTAATCGAACTCTGCCAAGAAATCTTGCCACCTAGCTTGTTTTGGTGTGAGCTTCTTCTGTGTCTGGAAGTAGCTAGTGGCAACATTGTCGGTCTTGACCACAAATTTGCTCCCAAGCAAGTAATGTCGCCATGTTCGTAGGCAGTGCACAACCGCTGTCATTTCCTTCTCTTGTACTGTGTACCGCCTCTCAGTATCATTGAGCTTCCTACTTTCAAAGGCAATAGGATGCCCTTCTTGCATCAGTACCCCACCAATAGCAAAGTCGGAAGCATCCGTGTGTACCTCAAAAGACATAGAATGGTTGGGAAGTGCCAACACCGGTTCTTCCACAATTGCCTTCTTCAATCCTTCGAAAGCTTGTTGGCATTTTGAACTCCAATCCCAACTTTGTCCCTTCTTGAGCAAGTCTGTCAATGGAGTGGCTATGGAAGAGTAGCCTTTGATGAACCTTCTATAATAGTTCACCAAGCCAAGGAAAGATCTTAACTCGGTGACTTTGGTTGGTGGTTCCCAATCTTGGATGGCTTGTACCTTGGACTTGTCCATACGAAGCTTGCCCTTGCCAATGATATGACCCAAGAATGTCACCTCTTCTTGGGCAAATGAGCATTTCTCCTTTTTGACATAGAGCTCGTTCTCCTTCAAGGTTTGGAACACTTGTCTCAAGTGATCCATATGTTTCTCCAATGTCTTACTATATATCACAATGTCATCAAGGTACACAACTACGAACCGATCAAGGTAAGGAGCTAGTACCTTATTCATTAGAGTGCAAAATGTGGTCGGCGCATTAGTTAAACCAAATGGCATGACTAAGAACTCGTAAGACCCGTACCTTGTAACACATGCCGTCTTTGGTTCATCTCCTTCGGCTATGCGGACTTGATAATATCCTGAGCGCAAGTCAAGCTTGGTAAAGTACCTTGCATCACCAAGTTGATCAAAGAGATCCGCAATAAGTGGAATCGGGTACTTGTTCTTGATAGTGACCTTGTTGAGTGCCCGATAGTCAATACAAAGCCGTAGGGATCCATCATGTTTCTTTTGAAATAAGACCGGCGCACCATATGGAGCTTTGGAGGGTCGGATATAACCAGCATCTAGTAAATCCTTTAATTGTCTTCTTAACTCCTCGAGCTCAGGAGGTGCCATACGATAAGGAGCAAATGCAGGTGGTTTTGCTCCAACTTCTAACTCAATAGCATGATCCACCTCTCTCCTTGGTGGAAGCTTCTTAGGCAACTCGGCAGGCATAACATCCTTATACTCCTTGAGAACATCTTGGACGGCCTTAGGTGCATTCACCTCTCCATCCATGGGACCTTCATCTTCCTTGAGGGTAGCCAAGTAAGTAGGCTCATTTCTCTTTACTCCTTTAGAAAGTTGGAGAGCGGACACCATTCTCTCCTTACCTATCTCCCTTACTACGGGCACAACACAAGGTTGTCCCTTCTCCATGATGCACATGGTGTTGGCATATGGTACCAGAAAAGCCTTAACCATGTCCAAGAAGTCTATACCCAAATAGAATTTGTGATCATCAATTGGGGCAATAGTTATGTCGACTTTACCTTGCCATTGTCCAAGCCGAATATCGGTGCCACGAGCTACTCCTTCAATTGGGAGACTTTTAGCATTGACTCCCTTGATATAACCTTTCTCCTTTGTATATGATAGGCCAATTTCTTCAGCAAGGTCTTTGGCCACTCCCCCTTTGTCATATATTCCATACATCACACTAGATAGATATCATATTCATGGAATGCGATTCACTTTCAAGATGCCTTGATGGTGAAATGGTAGACACGCGAGACTCAAAATCTCGTGCTAAATAGCGTGGAGGTTCGAGTCCTCTTCAAGGCATAATATCGAGAATGCTCATTGAATGAGCAATTCAATAAGAGATCTCGGATCGAATCGATTCGGACATGCGTACTTTTTATTTTCCAATGGATTTACATGTTTCATTAATGGAAATTTTTTGATGTAGTGAGTAATAGACTCTAGTTGTTCGCCGGTCAAGAATTCTTGTTTAGGCAGTTCATACCATCCATACATAGTGTTTTGATCTAAGATTTCAATTCTTCCATGTTTCAGCAGTAGCATATTGTTCCATGGACCTTAGCTCCATGGAACAATATGGAAGAAACAAGTGTTTCCACGACTCTACCACCCGGTCAATTCTGTTCCACTTAATCCCTCTTTCATGGCCACATATCTTTCCGGCTAAGGAATGGGAAATCTTTCTCCTATTACATGTTTCATTTCATCCGGGAAAAGCCATCTCTTTCTCAACAATGTCTTTGTCATTTGATCCAATAGCGTTCCGTTAGATAGGAACAGATTTGATAAATACTGATAACTCTCGGATGGAGTATTAGAACGGAAAGATCCATTAGATAATGAACTATTGGTTCTAAGCCATCTCTGGCGATGAATCAACAATTCGAAGTGCTTTTCTTTCGTAGTATTGATGAACCAGCGTTCTCTCATAGATGTAGAAAGAGCTCTTTGGGAAGTAAGAATCCCCTTTGACATCTCTTGATCTGCAAAGAATTCTCGACGTGAAAACACAGAGACAAAGGGCTGATATTTGAATAGGAAAAAGAATGGATCCGCAGGGTCCCAAATGAATTGGCTTATTCGAAAAAAGCCTTGTTCTTTGGATCATCTATCTCGTGTCTGGTACTGCATGGTTCCACTCTGCAAGAACTCCGAATCATTCTCTTGAAGCTCATCCTCCTCATGTTCATGATCAATGATCCGCTTGCCCCGAAACCGAAATGACCTGGCCCAATAGGGAAATCCCAATTCATTGGGCCTTTCGATACAATCAAATAGATTGCCCCAAGGGCGCCACATTCTAGGAGCCCAAACTATGTGATTGAATAAATCCTCCTCTATCTCTTGCGGGTCGAGGGCTCCTTCTCCTTCCCCCCCTTCAAACTCCGATTCGTATTCTTCATTTTCATATAGAAATCTCTGATCAACGATAGAACAAGATCCATTTTGCATCATATCTAAGGGATTCCTTGGTTCGGACCGAAGAAGCAGGGTCACTCGATCATTATCAAACTGACTGCAATCTTTTTCTGTCCGTGAGAATCCCCCCAGAGCGCCTTCTACTTCTAATAGGCCATGAACTAGATCAGAATCATTCTCAAGGAATCCATAAGAAGTGACCCAATTTTTTTCATCGGGTCCGGGTGGAGACCAAAGATCTTGAGCGACCGATCCGGCAGAACAACTCAAAAGATAAAGAAGTATCGTTAATTTCTTCATGCTCGTTCCAAGCTCGAAGTACCATTTGGACAAATAAGAATCCCCTTCCATACATGATTTCTTCTTCATATAGATAGATATTGGATCTGTGGGGCCATTACTTAGAAGTACATTTTGTGGCAACAGCCCTTCCTATCTGATAGAAAAGGATCCCATGATCCTGAACCGATCTTACCTTGGATCGCAAATCCCAAGTTTGTCTATGAAGAGCGGATCGAATTGTATTACTGTCTATAATGGATTTCTTCTGTGTAATACTAATTGATAGGGCCTCGTTGGTAAGTGCTACAAGATCTCGTGCACTGGAAACCATGGTTATGGACCCGAATCCATTAGTATGGAACATTTCTTTTCCAAGTGAAATCCCTTAGTATATGAAAGAGTGAAAAAGTGCTTTCGTTGTTGTGGAATAAGAAGCCTTCGTACCTTAATGCATGTATTTAATTTATTCGGAGCTATTAGAGCGGGATCCACTTTTTTGGGAATATGAGTCGAAGCAATAACTAGAATATTTCTAGTGGAGGAGCTTTCACAATCCTCACAATCCCCGGAGAGATGGTTCACTAATAGACCGAGGGATAAGTAATTTGACTCATTCACAGACAGATCATGAATGTTTGGAATCCATATTATGCAAGGAGACATTGATTTTGCTAATTCGAGTTGAAGGGTGATATCAAATAGGTCTATTTTCGGCGTCATTTCCCTATCTATAGTTATCTCACTCGTCAAAGTTAGCAGCTCCTTTTCAATATCAATATCAATATCAAGGTCAAGGTCATCGTCGTTACTATCATAAAAATCGTCATCATCATCTTCAAAATAGCTCTCTTCATAAAAATAACCTTGAGGCTTGTCATCCAGGAACTTGTTCGTAAATACCGTAATGAAAGGAACGTAGGAGTTTGTCGCTAGGTATTTGACCAAATAGGATCGTCCAGTTCCTATAGAACCTATCACTAAAATACCCCTAGAGGGGGATAGGGCTAATCGGAGCGAAAAGGGTTTTCCATGAGATGGGAAATTAAAACTATTAGCCCCACACGAGGTTTGTGAATGTGAATAAGTGATTGTCTGATAATGAGCAAGGAATATCCGCCTTTCTGCTAAACAGGATCTATTGAACTCATAATTCATTA
>QNQO01002575.1:0-77500 GCA_003290165.1 Berberis thunbergii | reverse complement strand
CGACAAGTTTCCCCCGATTTGGACACTCATATGCCCGATGGGGTCCACTACATAAGAAGCAAGACATCTTCTTGGGTGATCCATCTCTTTTCTCCTTCCCCTTGTCTTTGGAGTACTTGTGTTCCTTGGAGGACTTCTCTTTGTCTCCCCCACCTTTGCCATCATTACTTAACATTTTCCCTTGTCCCTTGGATGAGTCCTTTCTTTTGAACTCAATCAAGAATTCGGCCGCAGCCATAGCCGTTGCAAGGTCTTGCACACCTCGCCTCTTCAATTCCAACTTGGCCCAACCCGTTAGGCCATCAAGGAAGCTAAACAAAGCATCCTTTTCTCCCATGTCGGGAATCTCCAAGAGCAACTCTGAGAACTCCTTCACATACTCCCTTATGTGGCCTTCCTTATGTTGAAGGCGACGAAGCTTGGCCCTAGCTTCGTTCTCGGCATCCTCCGGGTAGAATTGTCTCTTGAGTTCCTTCGTGAACTCTTCCCAAGTGTCGATGGTGCATAATCCTTTCTTGACATCATCGGACCTTCTGCGCCACCAAACTGTAGCAACATCATTTAAATATAAGGAGACACTGCGTACCTTTGATGCTTCATCTATTATGCCAACCGCATCAAAGTAGCGCTCCATGTTCCACAAGAAGTTGTCGATCTCCCTTGCACTCCTTGCCCCACTATAGGCCTTAGGTTTGGGAGCTTCGACTCTGTGGGTGACTGTCTCTGGCGTAGTCCCACCATTGGCTACCGCAGCCATGCACACCCTGAGCTGAGTTTCAAGTTTCTCAACTCTTTCTTTGTAAGCTTCCATCTCCTCATCTTTAGCAACAACTTTGGCTTCTAGGGACTCGATCTTTTTGGACACCCATGTCCACTACTGCGTTTAAGGCTCCTTGCATCTCTTCACGGAGCCCTTGGTCCTTCCCGTTGGACGCTTGCCCCTCGATGCGTAGTTCCATGTCTTCAACTTTCTCCCTTAAGTCGGACATGGTGGCACACAACTTGGCCAACCTTTCATCCATCGCAGCGATTAAGTCCTTAGACTTGTCCTTGCGGACTTTCCCACCTTTGTCAGTGTTGCCAATTGCTGGGTTGTTGACCTCTGACGACATTCTCTTGTGTAGGATGATTTCACCAACTTTGCCAAACCTTGGCTCTGATACCAACTGTCACGGGCTTTCTTTTCACAAGGTACTTCCCGTGCGGCACTAGCAAACTTTGCCCCAAGTTATCAAAGAAAGCTAGTCAGCCTTGCCCACAAAAGACTTACTTAGACTTTGGAAAACTAAGCAAGCTAAGAACACACAAGAGAGCTAAAGAGAATTAGAACTTGTATTGCTTGAATTCTCTGAGGTGATTACAAGAAATGAGGCCTTAGCCTATTTATACAACTCCACCTCCTCAATGGACGGTGGTGATCATTTTAATCTAACGGTCTATATTGAGTTTCTACACACTTCCTTAGAAATATCTAAGGACTAGAATCCTATGGAACTTTGTGGAGTCTTATGGGAGGTTCTAGAGAACTCTCTCTAGAACAATGTGGAATACTCTACATTATGTACACTTGCCAACCTCACTTGGCTAAGCAAGAAAATAGTTGTGACACTAGGCAGCCGACTAGGCTGATTTTTAGAACACAGGTCTCGAGTACTGTGAAAAAAGAAACTCTATATTGGCTTCTCTGCTGCATTCAGGTTGCCTTTCTTCTAGAATTTTCATGGAGGTTCCAAACAAGAAAGAGGGTGAGAGAAACTCTTGTATTGATCTTGAGATGATTGGTCAAAACATACTTAATTAAGGTCTAAACCTTGCTGAAGAACATACTCGTGTGTTTTTTGTGGTGTATCATGTTTCAGTTTTTTTTTTTTTTTTTTTTTTTTTTTTTTTTTTTGGAAAGCTTTGATGAAAATATACATGGTTTCTGTTGGTCTCTGTTATTTTGCACTTTCTCGTCATTGATATAATTCTTTGATGGCAGCAGTAGACATTTCTACCACTTGTCCGAAGGGACATCTTAATTCGACCAAAAGTTCCATGTTAGACTGAATGAATTGATGAGGGCTTTATGCATGTGTTAAATGGAGTTTCATATACACGAAACCTCTGTCTGATTGATATCATTTATTCAAGAAATATTGAATTTACACTTAATAAAAACTGTTGAGATGGTCATATGTATGTTCAAAAGTACATATATCTACAAGCATTATCATCATACGTAAGAAGCTTATAATAAGTCAACTTTTGGTCACGTTTATTGGTATCAACAGGTGGCAGTGACTTCTTTTCCGTAGTTTCTAAATTTTTGGATAATGTGTCTTCATCGTTTTGTTCTAGGCCTTCATTGGTGTTACTTTAATGCAACTCATCAATTTATTGAACTTGGACTGCATCTGTATTTTCATATGAAAAAGGATCTGATATGGCTTTATTATTTTGTTCTAGCTCTCCAGATGGTTTTGAAAATGCAGATATGCTCTACCACATTACTTTACATTTCTCTGCTAAGGAGCAAAGAAGAGGAAAAGAGCCATGGCAGAAGTGACCATCATGAACATAGGAATGCTTCGAATGCTATAGAGTCAAAGTTTATATGAAGTTATTCCATTGGCTGCAAGAGTATCACGACATGTTTGGGATCCAAACCATTTCTTCGCAGTGTCATGCATGTTAGTTCCCTCGGTGAACTCCAGTACTGCTTGAGAAACATCTGAAAGCAGAGAAGAATCTTTTGGAAACATCTGAAAGTGAGAAATATAAATTTTATTAACTTTATATGAGTATCATTCATGGAATCTTTTGCTTTAATGCTAACAAAATAATTATGTTTGCAAGCATCAATAGGTATAAGTTGTTTTACTTACTGTGAGGGAAAACCAAAATAGAGCAAGAAAATGATAGAGTGCTTCCGATTCGTTGTCAAATTGTGCATTGAAATCCAGGGTTTATTTGGTGCTCAAATATCCATACCATGAGTCCAATGTACAAGAAAATAGCAATGGTACGTAGTGAACCACAGTTCCTGTGTTAGTAGAAGAAACTCTGAATGATATCATCGTTCTCCACTCCTACAATCATTCCAACTCCGGAGGTTGAATATGGAGTGTAGTCTACATATGTTGATCTTCTGGCAATGATTGTCAGATCTCCCACTGCAGCATCAAACTTCTGTTCGAGTTCCATCCTCATTGAAAATGAAAGATAAATAAGTCAATCTTTATGAGATGATATGGATGCATTAGAGCTTATGTGTCATGTATATAAATAAGGAGAGATCAAGGCCTTTGGAAAGTCACCAACCTTTGTATATACTTTTTTTTTTTAATAATTAAAACCTCTAGTTTGGATGGGTACCTTTGGAATGTCAGACCTTAATTACTTGTCAAAGAAATGATAGACACTACATGAGGGTACATTACGACTTTACCCGCACAAAAACAATAAACTACCTAATAGCTATATAACAGCACTAGAAGCCTTCGACAACTCTGAAAGATTGCCAGAAGAAAAAAAAAATTCCCATGATGCTAAAAAACACGAGCAGATCGTTCGAATTCACTTTGGCAAACGTACGTAAGCAATATGATCTTTATCCAACCTCAAGAGGGCTTTGGGTCTACTTGGAAGAGAAAATCTATCAAAGAATCTAGACCTCCCTTCCACCTGCACGAGATGAGCTAAAGCATCCGCAACCACGTTCACTTCCCTAAAGACATGGATTAGGATAATTTCAGAATTACTGACTACATCCATTGAAGCTACTGCATCAAATACCTTTGTTGAGAAACCAATTACGATAAACGTATGAGTAGTGGGATCATGAATTACATTCACGAAATCCAGAAAACCAGTTTTAATTGGTACTACAATCCTCAATGTCGCAGAGTTTGGAATGTCCTTTGATCCTCCAGGCCAATTAACAAGGCCAAGATCCCTCTTGTTTGTTGAATAATACTTTTTCAAGTCTTGTGGATGCAAACTTGGGGGAAATACCAACTTTTCCTGTCCAATACCCACCATTTGGCCTATTCCATAACGTTTGTGATATTCACGTAATTATTACATAATATATCCCTTAATTTATATATGTTAGTGTTTCAATTATTATATTTTATAATAATTATTTCGTTTTCATGTCTTTGTAGGAATTTGAGCGTGAACGATGAAATCGTATTAAGGCGACAATTTAAGGAATGACAATTGGTCGATTTTAGCGGTAGTACAAAGTAGAGGGTCACATATCTAAACCTAACCCTAACCCTAACCCTAATAAACCTAGGTCCACCTAATTTAACCTAAGCCCAAACCCAAAATGTTAACCTAAAAACCCAAGCCCAACGCCTTTCACCCAATCCACCTTGCCGGGGGGTTATCGCGCATTTGATTTCTGAGTCTCAATAATTTGCTTTCACCGATTATATCCAGATTATTTATCTAGACTAGTCGGTAGTTAGAAGTACCCTTTGTTGACATTCAAAGCTTGATTTAATCAATTAATCTGAATCTGTGATTGTGTGTGCCGTAAGAAGACATGCAATGCTAGGGGTTTAGAATAAGTTAAAATAAACCTGTGATTGTGTGTGTCGTAAGAAGACACGCAATGCTAGGGTTTTTTTTATACATTTGCTGAAATCAATTGCGAAGTTAGATTAATCTTTAGGTTAGTCATGTTAATTCTTGAAAATAATAATTTGGATTACACAAATCTCAAAGAACCTGTGGTGGATTCAATGCCTTGATTTCTCTTCTCATATTCTTAAAGACTTTTTATTTTGCTTTTTAATTTTCTTTTAGTTTAGATATTTTAATTTTCGTAGTTTAAGTCAACTCTAAAACTTAATTGCAACCACAGTCCTTGTGGGATCGACCTGTACTTGCCATTGTCTACCAGTTAGACATTGTGCACTTGCAGTTATTACAAGTGGGTTAAATTAACCTATTTATTTAGGTTAATTAAATATGCTCTAGTTCGCAGTTTTGAAAGTGGAAGAAAACAATTGCTCATTTTCCAACTGAATATCGTGGGTGAAGCCATTGAAGTGGGTTTCTAGGACGGATTGCTGCAATATTGAACCATGAATTCTAAATGTCGAGGGAATGAGCGAGGAAACAGGCGAGGGAGGGGTGTGACTCTTCATCCTCTTCAAGATGCGTGCCTTTGCGAATCTATAGGATTCCTTAACCTATCAATTGGGCGACCTATAGGTCAACACCCATTAGAAAGTAACCATGTCGCAGGTGGGATTCGAAGCTAGGACGTAGGGGACAAACCCACACAGCCCTAACCACTAGGCCATAACACCATTGGCATCATCATCTTGCACTTTTGTTTTCCAAAGGAAGAGGAAAGTGAAATTCCATTATCTCGTGAAGTCCACTTTAAGCAAAATAAATACTACTAAGAACGAAGTCGCCAAGATTTACAATCTTGGAAATTTATTTATTTTGGTTAAAGTTTTATGCGAGGATCAATTACTTGAGAAGAACTCCCACCGGCCACTTGTTGGACTTCCTCACAGAAGATCAAATGAAAAATATAAGGGTTAATTGAACTTTCCCCCTTAAAACATATAGCCAATTTAGCTTTGTCCCCAATTAACATTCATATTGCACTTTTCCCCTCAGACTAACAGTCAACGTGTCTTGACTGTCAAGGCACGTGCTAGATTAAAAAAGGTAATATTTTACTGCCCAAAATACATTTTAATGATCTGAAGGCTGAGATTCAAACTTTCACTAAGACATTGGGATAATCCGCCAACTCCTTCTTCACCATCACCGTCTCCACTTCACCACCAATAACTCTCACCTATGCTTCTACTACTACATCTACATATTATTTCACTGTAGATTCAATATTCAAGCATCAATAAGTGAAAAATCTTGCCAAGTTTTGATGGTAAGCTTGAGTTGCAGCTCATCTTCATCATCTGTTAAGTTAGTTCTGTTGCAGGGGGAAGAATTACATTCAAATTTATTTTAAGGGGTTAAGTTACTGCTAATTAACAACTCTTAATTGATTTTCTTGCAGATCCCATGGTGTCACAAGCACAATCAAACAAGTGAATAGGAGGTTTGAAGTAGGCAAGTTTTTTAAGGAGTACATGTACATTGGATATTAAAGCACAATGTAAATTCATTTGATGTTCTTGCAACAAAGTTTGATGTTCTTTCAACAATGTAAATTCATTTAATGTTCATTAGATGTTAATAGCACATTGTAATCAAATGCCTTAACATCAATGCAATTCAAAACCGGACAAAACACTTTCAAGCATCAATAAGCAACTTTGCAATTCAAAACCTGACATAGCACTTTCAAGCATCAATATGCAACCTGACATGACACTTTAAAAAATAACTTGAATTTACAAGCAACAATAACCAACCTAAATTTACAAACATTCAGTACCCAATAACCTGAAATGTACCATATCAACAAGCATTCAATACCATACCATGCCATACCATACCAACAAGCATTCACTATCATTTAACAAAACTTGCAACCAAAAAAAGTGTATATTTACTACCATTCCAACTGCTTTGTCCCCTTGCAAAATGAGTCACAAACAAAGCAAAATTTCACACCACCACTCCGCATCTTACCACCATCACCTTGAATTTGGTTAAACTGAAGGGGTGTACAAACAAAGCAAAACTTCTCCACCGTTGATCTCCTCCTGCGTTCCTTCTTCCACCTTCCGCAATTAAGTCGCACCACTAGTTACAAGCCAGGAGCCTATGAGACTAGAATATTGGAGTTGAAATGAGAAAATGGCCTCCTGATATCAGAGATTTTTATAAACCATTAATTTCATATAAATAACTCAAATAAATGAAATATTATGGAACTTTAAAATTGAAATGGTTGCATTTGGATTAGGAAAAATCAAATTAAATCTCTATCTATAAGATAAATCTCTATCTGATTCTTTTGGAGAATGTAGGCCAGTCATCCTTGGCTACCAAACAGCCACTTTATCTTCATATATAAGACCCACCTTCCTTTTCTAGCTATTTCTCAACACATACTGTGCTACACATCTTAGAAGTTCTCCTATCTAATACATTAACAGAGGAGGTAATCTATCATCGTCCCCTTCTCCAGCTACAAATCTCCCTACTGCAGCTCCAGCTGACGGATCTTCTTGAATCTGTGAAGGATTTCAGAATAAAAGCTCCGGTTCCGCGGCTACAGCGACAGAATCGCTTCTGCGAAATGAGATCTTGCAGAGATTCGATTTATCTTTCTCTCCTTTCATCTCCCGTCCCTCTCTCTATCTTTCTGATTTATCTTTATCTTGCAGGTACCGGAGTCGATCGAAGAAGACGAACCAGAGACGCAACAAGGAGGACTCCCAGTTCCCTTTTCTCGTTCACTCTTCCATTTTTCGTCTTTCTTTCTCTTGTCCCCCTCACCATCTATATGTCTCTTGCATGTTAGCTTCATCTGAGAAGAAGAAGCAGGGAGATTCTCTCGCGAAGAAGAAAGTGCAGGAAATTGGGAGGGAACCCCAATTGAGAGTGTAAGCCCAACTCCTCTGTTCTTCCAACCCACTTGATATTTCGATCAAAACAGAGACTTGATGACTGTTTCACAATGTTTTCACAAATGGGTATCCTCTAAAGCTCTTGAATTAAAAGAAAAAGATGGGTTTTGAGTAAGGTTTGAACAGAGAAGAAAAGGTTCATTCACTCTCTCATCTCCTCTGAAACAAAAAAATAAACTGAAAACCTTGTTTTGCGTGATAAGCACGTGAAGATCATTTTCGTCATCCAAAATAGGCGAAATAATGGCACGTGAGGTGTTTAACAGTCAAGGCACGTTGTCTATAAGCCTAAGGGGGGAAGTGCAATATGAATGTTAAATGGAGGCAAAGCTGAATTAGCTATATATTTTTTAGGGGAAATGCAATTAACCTAAAATATAAAGGTATTGTTGCTTGGGGACTTGACATCGACTCTGATCCTCAACCCTCTCTGATTTGTCGTTGGTACCTAATTTAAATTCACACCAAGGATTGTGATTTCGTTTTTCGAGTAAATTTCGGTCTCTTGATTTTAAGACATTTCGAGAAATATTTCGGTGTTTGAAGAAAAAAAATAAAATTTTCAAGGATACAAGAAATATATTTAATGAATTCGAGGGTATATGAAATATGTGAAAAAAAAAACAAGATGCAAAGAAATGAATATATTGAACACATTAAATGAAGCCTAAATATCAAGAAATGAATCAAACAAGAAATCAATATATGATTATAAATCAGGGGGTGTTTCAAAAATCAATATGTAAGTTGAAGAAATGATAATTAGAAAATAGGGGGTGGTTTAAAAAATCAATAAATAATTAGAAGAAATGATAATTAGAGAAAAAACCAAAATTTACAAAAAAAAATAACAATTTAATAAAAACCTCGGAAAATGTAATTTTTGGTAATTATTTTTGTATTTTAATGAAAAAAATTAAATTTACGAAAATAAATCTTGAAAATTTTTGAAAACCCCCAAAAAAATGTAATTTTTTCTTTCGCCCTTTTTCTTTTTGTAATTTCAGAAAAATAGAAATTTCGCGAAATCGCAATCCTTGTAGATTACACGCCATCTCTTATATATTGTAGATTACAGAGTCAGCTTAAAAAGAACAAACAAACATCATACCCTTCTTTTATTGCATTTATTTAACTTCTCAATTGCTTGTGTGTGTTTTACAATTTGAAACTCAAAAATGGATTTGTAAATTTTCATCCAATTGAAACCAAAAACCAATTCGCGTAATTGGAAAATTAAGAAAAACAAAATCAAGGAATTTTAATCAACAAAATGATGCAGGAGGATTTCTAGAGTTCCTAATTTGGGTTCCTAAAGTTTCTAATTTGTTTTCAAAGTTATTTAGTTTCAAAGTTATTTACTAAATAACTTTGAGAGATCTTTCAATTTAATTAGGAGTATTTTTAGTTTCCTTTTAGAATTAGGCTTTACTTTTATTTTAGGAATATATTACTTGTTATTTTAGTATTTGATTCTAATTTTTATTTTTAGGAATATGCAGTTTCCTTTTTGGGTTTATATTTTTCTTTTAGGTAATATTTCTTTTATATTTTAGGAAGGATTCTGAACCCAATTTGGGCCAGATTCTTGACAGATTATTTCTTTTATTAAGTATTTTGTTTTAGTATGATTATTGAAAATTGTCATTTTTTGGTGAAATTCTAATAATGAGTTTTAGCTATAAAGTCCGGCTTGTGGGCTAGTTTAGTTTAGTTTTTTATTTAATTAATTTTAATTGAACATTAGAGTATTTTCTCTGTATTTTGGGTAATCTTCTTGTATTCTTCCCTGTTAATTATCTGTTAAACTAGTCCGCAGGATAATCGTTATTCTGCCCGGCGTCAGTTGGTATCAGAGCTTCAACATCTTCTTGGGGTGAGATTTCATCAGTTTCTATGGCTGGTGGTCGTGATCGTGGTCGTCGCAGACAGGTTCCGAATGAGGAAGCCCCAAACTGGGATCGTCACGTTAAGAATACGATGATTGAGGATTTACATAGGCAAGTTGCAAAGTTAACCTGGCATCAAACAGCGCAGGATTTCGGTAATCGTGAGATGAAAAATCACGATTCTGATAACAGTTTCGAAAACCTGTATCCCAATCATGCTAGATTATGGGAGCATGGAAAATTTGTGTATGACGATGAGGAGCTTGAGGAAGACGTGGTAGATGAAACTAAAGAGTTTGGAGAACCTGTGTATGACACTGATGGGGAGCTTGAGGAAGACGTGATATATGATACTGAGGAGTTTGGAGAGTTTGTGTATGACACTGATGAAGAGTTGGATATTGTGGATGCACATGGCTTGCATAACAATGTCACCGACAGCGGTAGCTCACCGGGGTCCAAGACTCAAAAGTATGCATCACATACTGCAATGTATCTGATGATCTATGCAACTGCAGCTGGTGCAGGTTACGCCTCGTTTCGGTTATGCCCAATTGAAGAATTGGAGCCTTCTTACTTGTGTTTCTTCCTCTCTTTTCCAGCCACCCACTGTCCAACACCACCACCATCACCGGAACCTCCTTTCATCTCACAAGTCAGAAAGTCCATGTTAGGAGTGACACTTCAGTTTGGTGTCGACTATTTGCATGGAGGTTTGGTGTCGACATCTGCCGCCACTGACCTATTGCAAATAATGGGTCATGCAAGCAGACCTCTAATAGAGGATTCTGGAATTGAGTTCTCTGTAGAAAGTCCATATGGCAACGTTGTAGCATTGCTTGACCTAAAAACAGAGCAGCCCCTGCTCCTCTCCCCTTCCACGCCATCGTCCATCAACCACACTGTCGAGCACCACCATCAGCCGCCACTTCGCCTACCTCCCTCACCCAACCCTCTTTTCCTTCCTGTTTCCCTCTCTCTCTGCCATCGCCCCTGTTCAATCTCGCGACAGAGCCGCCACCGCCCTGTTCCACCTCGCGACAGAGCACCACCGCCCATGTTCCACTCTCCGCCACCTCGTCTTCTTTATTGTTTCCCTCTCTCTCGACCACTGTCCCACCCTCCAAACACACAGCTTGCACCACTGGAGCAGACAAGAGCAGCACGCACTACTCCTGTTTCTCTCCCTCTTTCGGTTCTCTCTCTCATTTTTCTCTCTATCTCGTTGTCTCCCTTCTCAATTGCAGGTTCACCGGCGTCGGTCGGTGGAAGAAGACACTCGCAAGGAGCGAAAAACCAAGAAGAGAAAACTCGTGGCTCGCTGGAGACGAAGACCAAGCGTTTCTGGCGGGAGAAAATGATTTTTCAAATCGATTTGGCTATTCACACCCCAGTCCATTACTCAGAGCCACCACAGTCCACCAACAGTCTTTTATCGGGATTTGTGTCGGTGCAGAGATGAATTCTGCCTCCACCAGTGCTGTGACATCATCCACCCTGATTTTCTAGCCCCTGCAGATGTGAATTCAGATTTACCAGCAGAGGTGCAGCAGCTAGCAGAGTTTTCTATTCTGATACCAGAGGATCTTCCTCCTGGACTGCCGCCAGAAGATTTCGATGACACTGTTGTGAACTCGAGGACGAGTTCTTTCCAACCCAAGGCGACTGATGCAGGAAGATTTCTAGAGTTCCTAATTTGCTCTCTAAGTTTTTTACTAAATAACTTTGGGAGATCTTTCAATTTAATTTGGAGTATTTTTAGTTTTCTTTTGCGATTGGGCTTTACTTTTATTTTAGGAATAGATTACTTGTTATTTTAGTATTTGATTCTATTTTTTATTTTTAGGAATATGCAGTTTGGGCCAGATTCTTTTTAGGGTTTCTTTTTTTTCTTTTAGGTAATATTTCTTTTATATTTTAGGAAGAGATTCTGAACCCAATTTGGGCCAGATTCTTGGCAGATTATTTCTTTTATTAAGTATTTTGTTTTACGATGATTATTGAAAATTGTCATTTTTTGGTGAAATTCTAATAATGAGTTTTAGCTATAAAGTCCGGCTTTGTGGGATAGTTTAGTTTAGTTTTTTATTTTATTAATTTTAATTGAGCATTAGAGTATTTCTTTGTGTTTTGGGTAATCGATCTTCTTGTGTTCTTCCATGTTAATTATCTGTTAAACTAGCCCGCAGGATAATCGCTATTCTACCCGACGTCACAAAAATAAGGTTTTGCCAACTTATTTCGTTTTGTGAAAATCAAGGATTATTATAACCGATTTTATCACATAAAACTAATAAAACCTATGCCTTTTCCCATAATCTTCAACAATCACAAGTACATGGGCCAAAACACATCATCATTTACTCAAATTCATAAACAAGTTTGGTTTTTTAATGATATTATAACTTTGAAAATAAGTAAATGAGTAATAAGAGAGAGAGTAGTTAGCAGCCTATTTTGGCTAACCCCACCCACCCATAAGTTGCCCCTTTGAAAGAACATATATGCATTAGTTAAAAATAAATAATAAGGTAAAAAATTGCCAAGAAGATATAAAAACAAAAAAAATATTGAAGTAAAGGAATGAAATTGAAAGGGTAACATTTGGAAGATACCTCTTAGATGCATACATTTGAATTGAAGTAAAATGTAGAATTTTACGTACCACAATGGGACAATGAAATTCAAATCCAATATTATTAAATCTATGATTCCCTACCACAACATATGCTCTTTGAGTCCACAAATCGCAGTTTAGTTGATTGGACATCTACTCTGAAGTGGTTGCAGGTTTGAGGCTCACTGGTAAGGATTTTATGAGTTTTCGCCCGATTATAGGAGCACATGCGCTCTGCTGTTGATTAGCCTTCGAATAGAGAATGTAGCTGCTTAGATGACCGGAGCGGGAAAAAAAAGTCTTTATGCAAGGTGGAGATGATAGACATGGATGCTAGATAGCAACAATGATGTGGGCTTTGGGCATGATTTAGTTATCCCTATGAGGATAGTGATGTAGCATTTGGGCATGGATTAATATAAATAAAAATGATCAATGGCCCAAATTAAAATAAAATAAAATATGCTTTTTGAGAATTTATGTGTTCATTTGCATTTTAGTGATTGACTCTTTGTTCAAAAGATAGAGAGGCAAGGACAAGTGGAAGCATATGAATCGAAGAAAATGAAAAGAAGTAAGAAGGGAAAAGGAGAAAAAGCAAACATGGGGCCTTTGTAGCATGGATAGAACGAAGAAGATGATATGAATAAAGAAGTGAGAAGGGAAAAGGAGAAAAAACAGACATGGAGCCATTGTAGCATGGATAGAAGGAAGAAGATGATAGGACTGGGAGAAGGCGTTATTAAAGCTAGTAGTAATGGGTAATATCGATATAATTTTATGTTGAACTTCAAGAAAGTTTTTGCAATTATAAGTGATGTTTGGATCGACAAAGTAAATAACTCTACATTATATATGGTGTTGCAAACCATACATCCCTCAACCCATGCTTGCCAAAGGTGTACCGGTTGAGTTGATAGAGATGTGGCGGATGGTATCACACGTCATAGGGTTCAAACCCGATCGACGACATGGAGTGGGGAGGGTTAAGGGTAAGAAAAAAAAACCAACATCAACCCATACTTGTTAAAGATTCCAATTCCCCTTATCTAAATCCACTTTGGATACCGATCAATCTCAATATTGTTTAAAACATGGAGAACACAAATTTTGTCTTCAATTGTAGGTTGAAGCATAAATTAGACATAGTTACTTGGTTGTGGAGTGAAATACATTGCGATTCAGTAAAACATATATTTGTTCTTGGGCATGTATGCATAGTTTGGTTTGGATCAATTTTTAGTATAAGTTTATTTGTGTTGTGTAAGTTGGACTAGGGACAAAGTAAAATAATTACAACCACAATATATATAGGTTGGATCCGGGGACAATTTTTTTTTTTACAAAGAAAGCTACATGTGCTTATTTCACTAACCTAAAAATTTAGAATAATTAACTTGATATTTTGTTAGGAGGATCTTGTAATAATGTAGATAACTCCTAGAAAAAGTAAACTCATTCGGATTTCAATATCATGCTATATAAGTTAGAGAATCATCTTAATGATTATTATAACTGATGAAGTTAGAAATTTCAAAAACTGGAGATTTTTTGTGAGAATAATCTGCACAGCAAGGAGATCATCTCCAAAAATTCAACTTACTAAGAAATTTTTAGCTGGGCATCAATTGCTAATTTTAGATCATTTGCATTAGGGGTGGGCATACCATCTCATGATCCCGATCCCGTCCCGATTTTTTTGGGTCCTATTGGGATTGATCAATCTCATCCCGATTCCGTCTCGTCCCGATCTAGAGTGTGATGGGACCGGGATGAAGATTTTCAAACCCGTCTCGAACCAATTTTTTTTCATATTTAATATGAAATTTGTAGTATGAAGCTATGAAACTATTCGTTGACACAACTTCTATTTGTTGTTTTATTTATTGACATGACTTTTTATTCTCACAAGCTTCCATGCGACTCACCTAGATAATGAATCTAACTCAAACCTTCTCCATTTTTTTTCCTCTCCCTAAATCTTGACAACAACAATGTGTGCTCTTTGTAGTTTTTAAATGACAAACCCATTAATCATTTTCGTTAGCAATGTACAAAAAATGACTATCTTCAATAGTGATTCTAAAAAAAATGGCGTAAAAGCTAATGAAATGGGAAAATAATAATCAATGACTTAAAGTTATATAGTTGTTTTTAGAGTTGTATGTTTGGTAAATCCAAAATTTTCTATATTTTCAATCCAAAATTTAGTACATGAACATCTCGTCCCATTTCAAACCCGTTTGGGATGGGAGGAGGTCAGGATGAGGTTTATCTCGTCCCGTCCTGATCCTGAACAAACGGGATGGTAGGGATGACGTCCATCCCGTCCCGTGCCCACCCCTAATTTGCATAATAAGAAAAAAAAATTAAATACTAAATCATTGAATTATGCTGGCTAATTAGTTATTTAGAATGTCACGACCCGATACACAGAGTATTATATTGTTCGCTTTGGGCCCAGAAAAGGAATAGACCGCAGCCTCACAGTCAATGCAAATAAAACACGAATCCTTAAAATGAATAGACACGCGAACCTCATAGTCAAATGACGAAAGTTGTGGATCGAAGAGGTAAACGCTAATTAACATTACAATGTTACTGACATGTTTTGTAGAGTGCCCTAAAACTTGATATATGATAGATTTAGATTTTTTTTATGCTATAACATTAGATACCAATTTAACATTTTGTGAATGTTCCTCTTTTTTTATTTTTCTTATCGAAGTTTTAAGTTTTGGAAATTTGGTTAAGTTTTGAAAACATGAAAAGTTGCAGTAGAACGTGTTGAAAAATAGATTTAGAAACAGAGAGAAAAATATAACCTACTGAAATTCGACATGTCGGCAAGTTGTAGAAGATGGTGGAAGCCTCCACCAACCACATTTGAATTTGTAAGCTGGAAGTTGTTGGCAACAATCAATAGATCAAACTTGTTTGACGGAGTGTATGAACTGGATCAAGAGATGGGTTGTGAAAAAGATTGTGGAAGGGAGGAGAAAGTGATGGAATCCATAATCGCCTCACTTCCACCACCTTTTTCATCTATAAAAGTGACGAAGGTCCCTTGTTTGAGAAATCATCATCAGATCCTTAAGCTGAAATTGATTCTTAAAACCTCACATTCAGATGCGGCGAGTGTCTAAATTGGGGACAATATCATTGCTTGAGACATATCTGTTGGCCAACAATTTTGTATGCACGCTGTGAGGTAGTTCCAGGGGGCTTCACCACATTCACTCCCATACTCAATAAGTGGTTTCAGAGCATGGGGAGTTGGAAGTGCATAACAGCACGTTGAAGTTGAGCTTATCCCGGCCCAGGGTAGGCTCAAGTCTGGTCAAAGTAGAGATTGTTGGAGATGTTGGCTCGAGTTGAGAGTGTGAATTTAGTCCCACAATCAAACAATGAATAACATCATGTGAAGTTAATAAAGGATTGGACATGAATTCAATAGCAACAAGGCCTTTTGAGGGCAGTTGAGCCCAATTTGTAAAAACCCCACACGTGGTCGGTGTCTAAGTTGGGGACAATATGAGTGGTTTTATTATAAGATGTTGTGGTTCCTTGCTAAGGTTTGGTGGGAAATTCTATCATTGTCAAATGATATCCTTTGCATCTAAGTCCATGTGCACGTACATAAAGAGAGGTGAAATGTAGTTGTAGACTCCTTAGCAAATCTAGCCCAGGTGAGTAAGGGTTTTTTTTTTTAAAAATTATTTCGATGTGTAACATACCCAAAGCGTTCACGGGAATGGACAAAAGCATAACAACATTTTTTTTAGTCCAATTCAGACTCGATCAAGTTTTAGAATTCTCAAGCTATGTCAATTAGATTTTATTTTTATTTTCTTTAAAGGGTAAAGCCTTAATATACCCTTTCTTTTACTGTATTCATCTAGAGTTCTCCACCAAAATATCTACTATTCTAGAATGACAGTGACTATTTGGCACCACAACTTCCTCTTACCCACACCACCAATCTAATTTTTTTTCTCGCACCACAGTTCTCTTCCACACTACCCTACCCATAAAAGGAAAAACCAAAATCTTTTTCCTCTCCCAAATTCAAAACAATCGAAAGCTCCCTCTCCCTTCCCAACTTTCTTTTTTCTCACCACCACCCTTCTTCTAATCTGCATCTTCTAAGTTGCATCTTCTTTTTTTCATTTCTCTCATTCTCTTCACTTCTCTATTGCCTCCCCATTTGAGAGCACCCTAAAGCACCCCTCGCATATCCTTTTCATTTCCTCAAATCAAAATTGAAGATGAACTCGAAGAAGAAGAAGAGTTGGAGCATTTGAAGGATCTCGATCTCAATTCTGCCATCACCCTTCTCCCTATTCTCTTTACCCTCGCATTTTTTCTCGCCCTCACGGCGGTCTGTGCGAGGATGGGTTTTCCACTAACAGGTACCTTCGCGAGGGTCAATTTTATTACCCTTGTAGCGGCATCTCCGAGTGGGGAACCCATCCTTGCACAGGTCAATGCAAGGGCGAGAAAAAAATGTGAGGGGAAGGAGAGAGAGATGGGCGACGACCTGTGCGAAAGGAAGAGAGAGTGGGAGTAGAAAAGAAGGGAACTGAGAAAGAGTGAGAGAAGAAGAGATAGTGGGAGAACTGAGAGAGGGGGGAGAATAAGAAGATGGAAAGGGGAAGGAGAATAAGAAGATTGAGAAGGGGCGACAATGGTTGTTGTGGCTCCATCTCTTCTATCTCTCGTCGTCGCCGGTCGTCTCTTACCATCCTTCGCAATCGATCGCCCCTTCCATGTTGTTGTTGTTCTGGAGAATAGAGAGTGAGAGAGTAACAAAATGAATAGTGGTTTAAATGGGTGGTGTGGGAGAGCAATTAGAAAATAAATTGGATGGGTGGTGTAGGTGAGAGGAAGTTGTGGTGCCAAATAGTCATAGCCTTATAGATTCTCTACCTTTTTTTTATCCTAAAATATCTAGATGTTATTTAATGACTATTCTAGAAAGAGCTTTCTACAAATTGAGTTTGTACTCACTCTTTCTAGAATTTGGGTTTTGATCTTTTAATGTCCACTCCTAAGCCCAATTACAACATAAACTTACTAAAACCCAAACATCCCCCCCCCCCCCCCCCCAAACTTGATTTGTCATTCCAAACATACTTTTCAATTTGATAAAGTCTTCAAGCTTGAGTGGCTTAGTTAAAATGTATGTTGTTTGATATTTGGATCTCACATATCTAGTTGTACCTCATTTCTTGTGATATATTCTCTTATGTAATGATACCGTGTATCAATATGTTTGCTTTGACCATGAAAGATTGGATTATTTGATAAGGCCATTGCTGATTTATTGTCAACATAAACCTCCTGTTAGTTTATCTTGCGGCGTTCCAAGTTCTTTTAGCAGACTTCCTAGCTATATTGCCTGACAAACACGTGATGAAGTAGCTACATACTCTGCCTTACATGTAGAAAGTGTAGGTATTGGTTGCTTCTTCGACATCCAAGTAAAAGTGGTATCTCCCATGAAGAACACAAAGCCGGTTGTACTCTCTTGATCATCCACGTCTCCGACCCAATAACTATCGTTATATCCAATGAGTTTATAATCGTTATTTTGGTAATAAAAAAACTAAAGTTGCTCGTAGCTTTGATGCAACGAAGAATTCTTTTTGTCATCTTTAGTTGAGTAGTTGTTGGAGATTTCATATACTGACTGACTAATCCGACTACATAAAGAATGTTGAGCCTTGTACAAGTTAAGTAGCGCAAGCTTCCAACCAGGCTCTTGAAGTTTGTTGAGTCTACTCATTCTCCTCCATCGTTTTTTGACAATGTGATTCTACATTCCACCGACATACTAATGGGCTTGCAATTTTTTGAGCATATATGTTGCAAAGTCTTCTTGTGTAATGAAGATACCATATTCATTTTGTTTTACTTCAATATCAAGATAATATGACATAAGCCCAATGTCAGTCATCTCAAGCTCCTTGATCATGGCTTTCTTGAATTCTTAAAAAATTCTTAGATTGCTCTCGGTGAATATCAAGTCATCCATCTATAGGCATGTCTCCATTTTTTATTTTCAAATATACCACATGTTCATGAGGACATCTAGCGAAACCATTTTATACCCATTTTACATCGATCGCCTTGAGTCCCTTTGGCAAAGAAACAAGCTCCCATCTATCGTTCTTTGTGATAGCTTTGATATTCTCATCCATAACATCTTTCCATTTTTTTCTGTACAGCTTTTATGAAATTTACCGGTTCGCAGTCGGTGAGGAGATAGAAGAATGTGAGTTCCTCTATTCTTTCGGTCTCTTTATAATTTTTTTGTAGATTCCTCATGTTTTGCATGCTCCTTTTGGTTGGTGGCGAATCTTCAATAGTTGTTATTGTTGGTGAAGTGGGTGGAGTATCTGACTCTTGTTGATATTCACTTGTTTTCTCCAAGTTTGATGCTCATATTCTTCAAGATAGGGGACAAAGTTATAATCTTCATCATATTTTCCCCAATCTCATTCACCTTTTTTGTCAAACTCCACATCTCAATTTATCATAGTCTTTCCAGTATTTGGATTGTATAGTTACTAGCTTTTCAAGTTTGAGTTATACCTGATAAAATGAACTTCTCATTTTTTCATCGAGCTTTGTTTGTGTCTCGTCCAGTACATGCGCATATGCTATGCTTCCAAACACTATTAATGATCATGGTTAATCCGTACTCTAAACATTTTCTTATCTTGCTTGGTTTTCTTTTGTGCATGGAAACCATTGTATTGAGTATTAATGATGATGGGATTCATAGTTCATTGCATAGAAAAGGAAAGACAATCTCTTCTCAAGTTCAAACAAGGCCTTTTAGATCCTTGAAACCGTTTCTCCTCATGGGTAGAACTCGAAGATAATTATTGTCAATGGGAAGGAATCAAATGTAACAACAAAACCGATCAAGTCGTCATGCTTGATCTCCATGACTCATTTAGGACTGTCGAATTTAAGGGCCATGTTTTTTATATTCCAGACACTCCTAAGTTGCTGGGAAGTCTGATAAGCCCTTATCTGCTTGATTTGCAAAGTTTGGGTTACAGTATTTTTGGGCTCCTAGAATTTTTGGGCTCATTCTCAGAGTTGTGATATTTGAACCTCTCTTATTCCAATTTTTAATTATGGAATACCTTGATCTTTAGAGGTTAGCCACCTTGATTGGCTTTCTAGTCTTACGTCTTTGAAATATCTTGATACGAGTAGAGCAATTATGCATCACACTGTTCATTGCTTGCATATGATACCTAATATCCCTTGTGCTACTCGATCTCTCAAGAAATAATTTCAAAATCTAATTCCTGATTTTTTTTTGGAAAGATGTAGTTCCTTTCACATCTTGATCTCCCTGGAAATCAATTTACAGGTCAAATTCCTGATGTTTTTGGCAATATAACGTCCCTTGTGCATCTTGATCTCTCATAAAATAAATTCCAAAGTCAGATTGCAAACTTTTTTGAGGAAATGGCATCCCTTGAGCATCTTGATCTCTCAAGAAATCAATTTCAAAGCTCAGTTCAAGAGGTATTTGGGAGAATGGCATCTATTGCGCAGTTGGATCTATCCAAAAACAAGTTTATTGGTTGTTTGCCAAATTTTCTTGGAAAAGTTTTATAATTAAAATATTTATTTCTGCGTGATAATCATTTGAATGGGACTGTGCCAAAAATATAGGTCAACTTCCAGAACTTATTGTGCTTGATGTTGCTTCAAATTTTCTACAGGGTCTCATATCTGCATCCCATTGTCGAATCTCTCTAAACTGCAAAAACTAGACATATATTTCAATTCACCGAGTCTAAAACTATGCTTCAAAAGGTCTCCTATTCAACTTGACAATCTTAGGATGCATTTTTGTCCTTTGGGTCCACAATTTCCTACATAGCTCCAGATGCAGAAGAAATTGTCTTACCTCGAGTGACATATCTAATGATGGAATCATAGATACATTTCAAATTGGTTCGAGGATATTCTTCCTACATAAAAGTTGTGAATCTCTCCCACAATAGTATCAGTGGAAAGCTCCCAAATTGTTCATGGTGTTTAGTACAGACATTGATTTGAGTTTCAATCGTCTTAATGTTTCAACATTTAACCTCCCCAAAACTTACTTTCTAGAAGTATTTCAAATCTCTTGTGCAAAGCGTCCAGTTTTGATAATTTTCTGCAATATCTTGATCTATTAGAAAATTACTTATCGGGAAGGCTTTTTGATTGTTTGATGAACTGGAAAGAAATGAATATACTAATCGTATGATCCTCGAGAGCAATGATTTTTCAGGGAAAATTCCAAGCTCAATTGGACACATGAAACATTTGGTTACACTCATTTTCGAAACAACAATGTTTCTGGAGAACTGTCTTGGTCATTGAGTAATTGCACTGACATACCTACAATTGATGTTGGTTTAAACATTTTGTCTGGAAACATACCACCTTGGATTGGAGCAAGCCTGACAGAGTTGATAATTCAAAGCCCTACAGAGTTAATAATTCTTCACCTAGGCTCAAATCAGTTCAATGGCAGTATCCTTTCTCAACTATGCCAACTTACAGAACTTGCCATCTTGGATCTTGCTGAAAATAACATTAGTGGAACCATCCCGCATGTTTCAAAAACTTTTCAGCAATGACTATAACTGAAAACCTGCCTAGTGGTTTTTGTTGGGATGGAGTTGTCTTGATTTCACTATAGCAAACGGATTAAAAGACAATATTTAGGAGAAATTTTACTTATTCTCTCTAAACCTTGCCCGAAATGGGATATTATTTTGAAGAACAAAAGTATGTATATATAGGAAATGAAGGTGGTGGGAATATGGCGGTTTAGCTCTTGGTTGGCAATGTGAATTCAAGCTGTAAATAGCTTGATATGTGCTGTCTTTTACACCCCAAATAACCCACCGTTTTTTACCAAATCTAAAGCTTAATAAAGAAGAAAAATGTTTCTTATCCTCTTATCCATTTGTTGACAGCTTTGACCCACAAAAGTGGCTTTACCGCCACATATCTCCCACTTAAAGTCACTTTTGTAATCATTTGATCTTTTCTATACTTGCCATCTCCATGTCGCTTATGTATCCGCTAGGTCAATAGAGGATCGACACCAAGTAAATTTGTCATTGTTGATTGGCTTTGTTAACATATCAGCTAGGTTGTCTTCGGTATGGATTTTCTGTATATCCACACTTCCTTCTTCCACCTTCTCACGAACAAAGTGATACTGAACTCGTATGTGCTTTGTCTTCAAATGAAATGCTGGATTCTTTACCAGATGCAAAGCGCTCTGACTATCACAAAATAGATCAATTTTTTCTTGTTTGTGTTTGAGCTTCTCCAGTAACACTTGCAACCATATTGTCTCTTTGCTAGCTTGTGTAGCTGCAACATATTTTGCCTCTGTCGTAGAGGTAGCCATGATAGACTGCAATTTTGAAACCCAGCTTACAGCTCCTCCAGCAAGAGTAAACACATAACCTGAGGTGGACGTGCTCTTGTCAAGATCACCTGCATAATCTGAATCAACATAGCCTCTGACAGTAAAGTCTTATCCTGCATAACATAATGCAACATTTGAGTCACCCTTGACATATCTCAGGATCCTCTTTACAGTACTCCAATGCTCTTTACCAGGATTCGCCATGTATCGACTAACCACTCCCATTGCTTGTGCAATGCTTGGTCTTGTGCAAACCATAACGAACATTAAACTACCTACTGCTGATGCGTACGGTACTTGAGACATTTCCATCCTCTCTGCTTCGTTGCTAGGACTCATACTTGAGGATAACTTGAAATTAATAAGAAGAGGGGTAGGAATTGGCTTACAATCTTGCATATTGAAGCGTCACAAGATTTTCTTCAAGTAGTTCTTCTGAGAAAGCCAAATATTCCTATTATTTTTGTATTGGTAAATTTGCATCCCTAGAATCTTGTTTGTTGGTCCCAAGTCCTTCATTTCAAACTCCCTAGCCAACTGTGCCTTTAAGTCTGTAATACGATCTTTGTTGGGCCTGCTACCAACATGTTGTCAACATACAACAATAGAATAATGAAATTACCATCACCAAATCTCTTGTAGTAAGCACAAGCATCTGAACTATGTCTGATGTATCCAAGGCTTATGATGAAGGAATCAAATCTGTTATATATACCAACATCTCGGCGCCTGTTTGAGACCGTCTAGAGATTTGTTCAACCTGCAAACCAAGTTCTTTTTTCATTTTTCTTTAAAACCTTCTGGTTGGAGCATGTAAATCTCTTCTTCAAGTTCTCCATGAAGAAATGCAGTTTTCACGTCCAACTGCTCTAACTACAAGTCAAATGTAGCACACATCGCTAGGATTGCTCGAACCGTTGTGAGTCAAACAACAGGAAAAAATATTTCGTTGAAGTTTATGCCTTCTTTCTGAGTGAATCCTCTCACTACCAATCTCGCACGATACAACTCACGTGGTCATTACCATCTCGTTTGATCTTGTAAACCCATTTGTTCCCGATGGCCTTCCTTCCTCATGGTAGTGGAACAAGATCCCATGTTTTGTTTTTATCTAGAGCTTCAATTTCCTCTTGCATTGCTACCATCCACAGAGAAGCTTCTTGGCTTTTTGTAGCCTCATGGAAAGTTGACGACTCTCCATCCTCTATTAGTAGACAGTATGCAACATTTCCCTTCATGATGTACTCTGAGTGCCAAGCTGGTTCTTTTCCCTCCCGAGTTGACTGTCGAACTTGTGGAGTTGCAAACTCAGCTAGTTCTTGTACTTCGTGCTCTGATGCAGCTTCAGAAGAAATTGAAACTTCTTGTTCTCGTCTTTCTTCAACTTGAACTGTAGTAGTCTCTGGTTTCTCTTTTGAAGTGCTATCATTTTCTTTTTCTTGTACCTTATCTTCTACAAATACAACATCCCTGCTGATTAGCACCTTGTGGGCAGTGGGATCCCACAGGCGATACCCCTTGACACCATCTGCATACCCTAAAAAAAATACATTTTCTAGATTTTGGATTCAGCTTTGATGTTTCTTGGGCGTTGTACATAACATAAACAGGACTTCCAAATGTATGTAAGTGAGAATAATCAACTGGCTTACCAGTCCACATCTCCATTGGCGTTTTCAGATCTATTGCGGTTGATGGTGATCGATTGATCACATAACAAGCGGTCTTGACTGCTTCTGCCCAAAATGACTTGGTCATCCCCGCAGTTCTCAACATCGCTCTTGTCCGTTCTAACAAGGTTCTGTTCATCCGCTCTGCTACTCCATTTTGTTGTGGAGTGTATGCCACCGTGAGCTGCCTTTTGATACCTTCTTGTTGACAGAATCTATCAAATTCAATACCAGTATATTCTTCTCCATTGTCTGTCCTTAAACACTTGATCTTCTTTTCAGATTCAAGTTCTACTCGCGCTTTAAATATTTTGAAAACTGGAAATACGTCCGCCTTCCTCTTGATTGGATACACCCAACACCTCCTGGAGTAATCGTCAATAAAAGACACAAAGTATTTTGCTCCTCCTAGGGACAAAACTGGTGCTTGCCAAACATCAGAATGAATCAGTTTTAAGATAGTTTTGCTTCTAGCAGAGGAACTGTTGAATTTTAATCTGTGCTGCTTACTAGTAACACAGTGCTCACAAAAGGGTAATGAAACCTTTTTGAGCGCTGGAAGAAGCTTTTGTTCAACAAGAATCTTCAAACCTCATTCTGACATGTGGCCAAGCTTACGATGCCACATCATTGTTAATTCTTCTGCCGAACTTGCCAACGCAGTGGATGCTTCTCCTTCTTGTTGTGTTTCTCCTTTAAGCATGTATAAATTTGCAGTTATCTATTCCGCTTTCATCATTACAAGCGCGCCTTTAACTATTTTCATGATCCCATCTTGAATATGGGTTTTACACCCACTATTATCTAATTCTCCCAAAGAAAATAGATTTTTCTTCAGGCCTTTCACATGTCGTACCTCCTGGATGGTGCGAACCGTACCATCACACATCTTCAATTTGATGGTACCAATACCAGAAATATTCAAAGCATGATCGTCTCCCATGAACACAGATCCTCCTGAGATAGGTTCATATTGATAGAACCATTCTCTTCGGGGAGTCATATGCCATGTTGCTTCTGAGTCCATAAGCCAGACATCAGTGAATCTTCTTCTGCCTTTAGTAACTGTTGTTGCCTCACTGTATAAAATTTCACCATCATCTGAAGCGCTTGCTACACAACCTTGAGCTTTTGATGACCCAGGACCTTTTCCTTTGACTTTTTCATTCTTTTTGAGATGCCAACACTCCCTTTTGTAGTGCCCTTTCGTGCCACAGAGATGACACTTGACATTCTTCTTACTTCTGAATTTTGATCTACTTTGATTTTGAGTCCCATTGGGGCCACGTTCCGTTGATCTCCCCCTCATCATTGTCAAAGCTTCGGCTTGCTGTGAGCCTCCCAGTCTATCTTCTTTGCTCTTGCGCCAACTTTCTTCTTCAAGAACCGCAGCTGCAATATCATCGAAGACTAGAACTTCAATGTTGTTGGTTAAGTTGATGATGAGTTGATCATATGAATTAGGTAGACTTTGAAGTAGAATTTCAGCACGTTCACCCGTCTCTATATTATGCCCCATTGCTGTGAGCTGTGAAAATAAAGTTTTGAGGGAGTTGACGTGGTCAGTCACCATAGTTGACTCCATCATCCGAAAGGTGTAAAGTTTTCTTCTCAAGAAAATTTTGTTGTGTAGCGATTTGGCCTCATACAATTTTGTCAGAGTATCCCATATCTCTTTTGCTGTCTTTTTCTCTGCCACACTTGACAATATTCCATCGGCTAGTGCTAGGTGCAGATTAGCAATAGCATTGCCATCCATCTCGTTCCACTTGTCGCCAATCAATTATCTTTCCTCAAAACTGCTTTTATTCTCATTTTCCACAATGAGAAATTACTCCCATTGAACTTCTCTATTTCGTATTTCGTCGCCATTATTTAAGATGTCTCCTTTCGACTAACTGGATCTAACGGTAGCACGAAAATCGGCTATAAACCTGGCATTCTAATACTACTGTTTGGGCGTTGTGGTCTGGGGCACACAATTACAACTGAAGTAGAAATGAGAAAAATGAAAATTTTTGCAAATTGTAGAAGGATTACAAAGTGACTTTAAGTGGGAGATATGTGACGGTAAAGCCACTTTTGTGGGTCAAAGCTGTCAACAAATTGATGAGAGGATAAAAAGCATTTTTCTTCTTTATTAAGCTTTAGATTTGGTAAAAAAACGGTGGGTTATTTGTGGTGTAAAAGACACCACATATCAAGTTGTTTACAACTTGAATTCACATGGCCAACCAAGAGCCAAACCACCATTTTCTCACCGCCTTCATTTCCTATATATACATACTTTTGTTCTTCAAAATATTATCCCATTTTGGGCTAGATTTAGAGAGAACCTAATTCTGATACCAATTGTTGGCGTGTCAAAATTGATATTTGTAAAAAGAAGAGACATGAAGATAACATTCGGAATATGGACTCCAATACGAGTTTTGTTAGGAAACTTTGGGTAGAGATAACGAGTAGGATTTATAAGAATGAGGCACGTGCTTCTTTGAAGGTCGTGCTTGAAGTTCTTTGGTATGAGTCTCTTCACATGTAGCCTTTTCATTTCATTGAATCCTATTTTATCTGTTTCTCGTTATCTTTAATGCAAATCAAGAATAACCAAGAATGGACAAGTTCATAGGGTTTTATGCTTGTTGACTATATTGACAATTTATTTTCACTTGCAGATGCTTAGTTTATGTTGGACCTTTTTCAGGGATTGGGGCTTGTATAGTATATCCTCCATTGTGCTGACTGGAATCACCATACATTTACATTGTGATGAAATTTGAGAATCCAGCAAAAGACGGGCAGTTTACTCTGCATAAGCCTCGCATATACACGTTTTGGGATTTTGTCTCATGTTATTGCATATCTTTAACATAGTTTTTCCCATCTTTTTCCTTATTACATTTTGTATGTTTTTGCAAAAGAATGAACCTGAAATCAACTTTTCCAGATTCGTAGTAAATAGGTGGACACTGGCTGTGTTTATATACTTGTGAATGTTATGGATCAATTTTACTTCAATGTTAGCGGTTGAGAATCTCAAACCACCAGTGACGGATCCTCTATGTCAAAGACAAGTTTGTCGGATACCTAATGATTATTTATTTTTCAACTCTTTATTCTCGAAGGATCTGAGACTCAAAATGATATTGCTGAAATCATTCTCTACACCTGAAGAGCACGATGATGCTTTATCAAGAAGTGGCAATGGTCGAGTTTCTGCAGTTGTCCTCTCCTAGTATTTTCATAGATGGACTCTTGCAGCCTTGCAGGGGTAACTTATTTGTATTTTTGAAACAAAGCCACTACCACACATCCAGTCTGTAAGAGGTAAAACATCATGTAGCTGTGCCTGATACTTGTTCAGATCATGAAGAAAGAAACGGAGCAAAAGCTCATCAAATTGAGTTGAATGCAAACAACCATTCATAAATCATCGTTCTCAATTGGTAACAAAAGGATGTTGTATATATAATATCTAATCTAACTGCTGACAAGTTTGCGTTATTAAATGAATCCAGTGCAAGGTATGGTATTCTGAACTAAGATTATATTTCCTTGCTAATGCGTCGATTTCATGATTTGACTATGGGGTGTAATTCGGGTTTAAAGTTTTTCTAATTGATGATGACACACACACAGAATATATAGATATTTTTTTCTAATTCATTATTTCATGTCCCCTGATCTGGTGGTCGTCAAGATCTGTTATCTATTGTAGAAGTTTTTATGTGGTGATGTTTAATGAATTATATTGTCTCACCCAAAATGGGGTTTGTAAGGAAAATGAGTCGTTGATACTTTGATGTATCGAACCTGAAGACTTTGAGTGCATTCATCTATGATACAAAGTAAACCCTGAACACTTCTTCACCAAGGTTATAGATCTAGGATCTGCTTATCCATGGTTTTACTTAAAACTTTACTAGTGCAATAGCAAGTCATTCAAAATTGTCTAGATGATGAGGATGATCCTCCTTAATTGCTACATAATAATTAGAGCGAGGCTAGGGAACCAGATTTTGCAACCAGGTTCTATAATCATGATGATGTGGCATAATCAAAGGAGGTTTTTTACAACCTCGAGATTCACAAAAACACTTTGGAGATTTCATCATTCTTTTAAAAACATACCATGGCAAAAACCTGAATTCCTAGTATTTTCGAATAATTAGTGTTGTTCATGGGGTCCCTTTAAGAATTAAGACTTTAAGAGCCTCTCCAAACAAATTAACAAAAGGTTTGATATGGTTTCACAAAATATAATAATAAATATAATGGAACCCACTCAGATGTTGTCATGTTGAGTCTCTTCTGCACATGTTGAGCACAAAACTTGTTCACTGGTTGCTAATACGCTATACACAGCAAGTGAGCCAAAACAAAAGCAAAAGAGTGAAATTTGATATCAAAGTCTCCACTAGTCTATCAAAATATGCAGCATTGAATTGGCATTTTCGTTCACACACCCACAGATTTTAATTCCTCCGGGTAAATAACTAGTAAGGGTTCACAGTCAATGACATCTTCGCCATCAAGAGTAACACTACATTTCATAGCTTATGTAAGATAAATTAAAAAAGTTTGTGATAAAAGGTCACCAAGTTTATGTAAGATGAGTTAAAAAAGTTTGTGATGTGTTTAGTTTGGAGGAAAAATAAGAAAATTCACAAAAGGCAATTTCTTGGAAGCTTGTACCCCCTCCAACCAAGGTATATAAAACATGACCACACCACCCTCCCTTAAGCCAAAAATGGTCTCTTTCATGTTGTTGTTCTCCCTTTTGGTCTCTCAACCTATTTTCCTCCACAACCAAAACCCAAATTGAAAATACTAATGTTAGCAAAACATTGTTTCATGTAGGAGTGCTCATGAATTTGAACTTAATGAGTGAGGTTGGGAGGATGACAATAACTAGCATGGAAATGGAAATATCTGACTTCTGCATACGCCATGCTAATTTGAGCATCAAGTTTGTCCCTCGTTTTCGAGATTCTGAGGGAGACGTCCTTCGTGCCATTTCTGAAGGTATAATTTAAATCTTTTTTTTTTCTTTTAGAAAATATATTCTAAGATGTTTTTGTTGGGGGGTGTTTCCAAAGTACTTTTTTTTGTTATTATTATTATTATTATTATTATTATTATTATTATTATTATTATTATTATTATTATTATTATTACTACTACTACTACTACTACTGTTGTTGTTGTATTTGTATTTGTCATTTCATTTAGGGAGTTGCTAGTATACTCGACCATTTGGCTCAGTTGCACAAACTCTTTCTTACACCGGTGTATTGAGATGTTTCGACTTTGTTGAACCAACCTAACACCAACTTACCATTTCTTCTTAATAAAAATTATTTGGTGTTTAGATTTTCTCGTTTATAAGTATTAATTTATTCTTGACTAAAGAATAAAAGTAAATGTACTAATAAAACTAAACTTTACTTATAAATTATTAACTTTCAAATTTGCATACAAACATCAAACATATAATAACCATCATCACAAGTTCTACAATAAATAGTAAATATTATGGTAAGTTGTGTAATGGAAATAAGAAAGATGTCTTAAAAAAATTCTTAACAACATTGCAAACAAATTTTCTCTTCGGTATGCATCTAATCTAAAGTGCAAAATGGTACAATGAGTTCATCAATATGTGTTAAAAATAAATAAATAAATATTTAAGTGAGTGCATCAATTTAAAATTTATTAACTATTATAACAAATTCAAAAAAATTGTTTTTAAAACCCAAAAAATTCTACATCAAAAAATTCATTATTGGAATCCTTTCTACAAAGTCTCAATCAATAACATGAATATTCTTCTTTTCTTGGTAATTAACTAGAGTTGTTTTAAGATTAATAAAATGTGATTAGATACACAAAACAATTTTTTAAATCTAAAAAGAGTGAAGTTAGGGGCATCGATTCGACCATCGGGTATATAACACGTCCATTCATTTTACTTTTTAATAAAAATAAACAAATAGTGAGTCGTTGAGAAGCTTTGTTGTTTTGGCACTCGCAAAGTGAAGCTTTTCAAAGGGCAACCCACTCTGCACCATGATCTTGTTCTTGTTCTTAACTTATCAGTTTGGAAAATTAGATCCATCAAAGTATATGAAGAGGTAATTATATTCTTCCTTCTTCTGGGTTTTTATTATTTCTTTATTGTTATGATTTAGGGTTCTAAATGGGGCCTGATTGATTGAGATGATTTGTTTTAAATGAATGTATTTCGATTTCTTTGGTCTGGGGTTGGTTTTGTGGAGTCGGAGGGGATTAAGGGACTGCTTAATTATATATTCTTGCTTGGTATGTTGGTTGGGATGTGGAAATCAAATAATTATAATCAATCAAAGTGGTGGTTGTAGGAGGTCATGTTGGCTGTTTGTGGAGTTGAAATGGTGATGGTGGTGTTCATTGTGTGGGGAATTGGAGGGGTGGTGTTGGTGGTTGTGGTAGTAGTTGCAAAGTTGGTGCGAGTGAGTTAAGAAAATCATGGAAATTTAACATTACCAAATTTTAATAGAATGTTGATTTTCACACACATCAGGATGTTTGGAATACAACTTTTTTATTTCGGCGGATTTTTCACAAATTTTCAAGAAGAAAATGTTGTGTTTTTTGCTTGATATTCAAGAAATTAGGAAAATAGTCGGAAAGGGGAATTTCTAATAGACAATTCGGTGATTTTTGTGTGAGAGTGTTAAGATAAAACAGGGTTTAGGTTCGAACCCGGGTTGTGGAAGTTGCATTTTCTGTTGGTTTTAAGAGTAGTGGTTGTAAAATGGAAGAAACCTAAAACCTTGTAGAGGGAGGTTTCCTTCAAGTTAGGATAGTTGGATAAGGCAAGAGCCACATCCCTATAGATCTATATCTTTCTTTTTTTTGGTCCTCCTATGAGAACAACCATTTGCTTTCCGTGATGGGGGAGATCATGCTAGTGTGGGTTATCTCCAATTGGTGGTGTGGCTAAAAACGCATACCAGACCACCCTTTGAACTGTATTTCTTGCTCAGTACTTCATTTTACATCAGACTAGGGTTTCCGCACATTTCGCTATTTTTTCAGCTTGTCCGCCTCCATTACGTGGTGACTGATTCTTGTACTGAATCAGTAGTCCATGTTTTATTGATGCGTAGTCTAGATGGGGCAAAGGAATGATATAATTAATAAATATTTCAATTTTCATGGGCATTGGAAAGAACTACGTTTTTTTTTTTTTTTTGATGACTATAATGTCATCCTTTAAAAAACTACTCATGCTGTCTCCTTTTTGGCAGCTTCAAATTTGATAGAGCATGTTGGAGTTCACACAATCATTTTCCCAGAGGCATTAGAAGGAACAGAGTTGTTCTTGGCTCAAATGGGAGGCAAATATCATGCTCCAGTTATATCGTTCTCAGCAGTCAGCAGTTCCCTTTCTGTCAAACAATTTCCTTATTTTGTTCGAGTATCCTAAACTGATTCATCTCAAGTCAAAGCTGTTGCTGCAATTGTTCAAGCTTACCAGTGGAAGGAAGTAGTACTCATCCATGATGACAGCCAAAGTGAAACTGCTGCCATCCCTTACCTCCCTACTGACCTTCTTCAAGAGATTGGCGTTTTATTGAGGTCAAGAGTTGTGCTACCTCATGCTGTGAATGGGACAGTGATTGTCGATGTTTTGCGTTAGTTAACTAGAACAAACATGAGGGTATATGTCGTTCATTTGTCTTCCTCTCATGGTAGTCACTTTTTCTTACAGGTCCATGAGCTCAAATTGATGCAAGTTGGGTATGCTTGGATTACTACCTGTGGTTCCACTGTTGGGCTATACAGATTCTTCTATTCTTCATTCCATGGAAGGAGTTATTGGCATGAGGACTCATATGCCATCCTCAAAAGGTCTTAGAAAGCTAAAGCATCAGCTGAGAAGTCAATCTAGGCAAAAAAATCAGAAAATAAAGGCATCAGAGCCTAACGTATATGTATTGTGGGCATACGATGCTATATTTCTCATGGCAATGGCAGCCGATAAAGCTATTTCCCATTGGGATCGATCATTGTTTTCTAATAGCCGAATGACAAGGAACTCTTCGTGCTTATCAGATAGAGTTGCCTGTCCATTGGGTTCAATGTTGTTGCAATCCATGCGAAAAACCCATTTTAGTGGCTTAAGCTGCGAATTTCACTTGGTGAATGGACCGTTGCAGTCTTCCACATTTGAAATTGCTAATGTTATTAGTGGAAGAGGCCAGACAATTGGGTATTGGACACCTAAGGCTGGCCTTTCCTTGAGTTTGCATCCACAAGATTTGGAAAATGACCATTCAACAAACAAAAAGGACCTTGGTCTTGTTAAGTGGCGTGGAGGATCTGTAGAGGTTCAAAAGTACTGCATCATTGATGATTGGGGCCCCAGTTACTGGTTTTCTGGAGTTCATGAATGTGACTCATGATCCCACTAATGATTCATTCATTCATTGTTACTGGTTTCTCAAAGGATGTGTTTGATGCTGTGATGCAACACTTACCGTATCGCTATGAATATATCCCCTTCCATGGAAGTTATGAGGATTTAACTCATCAAGTATCTTTAAAGGTATACTCTGTACAAGCTTGTTCATTGATGAAACAAGTTTTAACCAGTTGTGTTTACTGAAGTTCTAGTAAAGAAAAAAGAAACATGATGAATCTATTATCTCTTACCTTACATTTGAACTTTTTCCTGATGCATATTTTCTATAGTCATACTAACTTGTTTATCTTTTATTCCTGGAGCAGAAGTTTGATGCTGCAGTGGGAGACATAACAATAACTGGAAGTCGATCAAAATCTGTGGACTTCAGTAAGTCGTATTCAATTTCTGGAGTTCGGATGATTGTGCCTGTAGAGAATGAGGATTTTACTCGTAGTCTCTGGTGGTACGTAAAACCATTAACCAAGGAACTATGATTCATTACCATTGCAATCTTCGTCTGGATTGGGCTTATGGTATGGATATTTGAGCATCCGATAAACCCTGAATTCCAAGGCAATCTTTCTCAGCGAATTGGAAGGGCACTTTCCTTTTCCTTCTCCATTTTGGTTTTTGCTCACAGTAAGTATAGATGCATGTCATTCATATAGAACTTTTAAAAGTTCTTGAAATTTTATCTTAGAGAGTTTTGACTGTTATTTATTTATTTATTATTATTATTATTATTTATTATTTATTATTTCTTTACTTCTAAATCTTCAAGAAATTTCATATTTTAACTCGCGTTATGCTCTTGTCTTGAACTTGATACTAAATTTTTAGTTGTTAACTTGTTACTCTAGACTCTAGAGAAGTCTAGATTATTTTCCTTGAAAAATCATGAGTTGTAGAAAATGTTTCTTGGGTTATTTAGTAATTAGTAGGTTCAATCCATGTAGACGAATACTTCTCAAAGTAGATATTCCCACATAGGTTAAGGACCAATAAAGACTTTTAATCGGTTTAAAACTAGTGTTCTTCCTCTTATTGTGTGAATCCCTTGGTTGGTATAATTAGATCAGTTTTGTTTCAGATGATGGAGACCATGCATCCTCCATCTCTTGTGATGATCAGATTCACAATACTTATAAATTGTAAAAACTTGACACCACCAAAAATGTGACATGGATAACTGATGATTGACATATCCACCCTTATATATATTCTTAATAAAGTAAAACCTCTATATAGTGATACTCTATATAGGAATAACCTCCATTTAGTCATAAAAAAATCACGGTCCCAATTTGGGCCAGTTATATATTGGAATAAACTCGACATTGTAATAAGTTATAATACTTTTAAGTCCTGTCTTAAGAAATTTTCCTCCACGTAGTAATAACTGTCAATAAAACCAAAAAATATATATGCGATTTTACAATAAATTTTAAGATAAAAAAATATTTATCTGAAGCTATGTAACAACAACACGGATATGAGCATCAGTATCTGACTCAGATATGAAGTGTCGACACGTTGGCTGAAAAACACAATACGATATACACTAGGGGATACACGTGTGCATTTTAGTAATATCTGAAGCTATTACTCATATTCATTCACTTGTAGGTCAATATTGCAACTCATGCACTACTAACTTGTATAATATGCATGTTAGAAGTATAAAATTGAAAAGTTTCAGAATATGTGAAGAAGTTGATATAACATAGAGTGTCCGATGGGAGTATCTGAGTGTCGTCAATATATATATATATATATATATATATATTTTTTTAAAATAGTGTCGTTACATAGATCTAAAGTTGTTTGAGACAATGATTTATTATTTAGAGTTGATGCCTACTGAATCTAATCTATGAAAAACTTCAGAATACATTGATTTAAACTTGACATTCGAGGTCCTCATTTGCAATGTTTGAAATATGATTTTTGTAACTACACCTCCACTAAGTTATAACCTCCTTATAGTAATAAAATGGTTGGATCCCAACATTATTACTACAAATAAATTTTACCGTTTTATGCTTATAGTTTTATTAGTAACTCCGCCCGTTCCGACCGCCAGTCCCAAGCCTTGATAAAGGAAGAGGGTCCAATCCCTCTGGATGAGGGTTGGTGTTAGGTGTGACAGCCAACCGTGAAATTCGTCACATCCCTCTGGAGGAGGGTTGGTGTTAGGTCTGTGACAGCCAACTGTAAAAATTATGTCACATCCCTTTGGAAGAGGGTTGGTGTTAGGCCCGTGACAACCAACTGTAAAAATCCGTCACATCCCTTTGCATGGATTTTGGTTAAAAAAGATTAATGTCGAATGACCGCATTGCTTGGAGAACTAAAATATGTGTAGCCAACCCCGAGAGTCTCGGGAATGGGCTTTGATGGTGATGATGATGATGCGTATAGTTTTATTATTATTCTTATTATTTTTCTCTATATTAAGCGGATGCTTACTTACATCTTTGTGATATAGGAGAGAGACTTGAAAGCAACTACTCTAGAGTCATCATGAATATCTAGCGTCATCATGAATATGTGGACGTTTGTTGTGGTTATACTTGTGACAAGTTATATTGCAAATTTAACGTCCATGTTATCAGTGAAGAATCTGAAACCAACTGTCACACACTTGAACTACCAAACGTACACGTGAGAAATTTGTTGGATACCAAATGGAATCATTTGTTTTCAAGCTCTTAGAGGATCTGGGATTCAAGGCAAAAATGTTGAAGTATTTCTCTATATTTTAAGAGTATGCTGATGATCTATATTTATAGGATCTTGTTAGTAACAACACATTTCAAAAGTCAAGTCCCACATTGCACATGTAATAAGAGGTTTAATAGCGGAAGTTATAACCTGAAATTTCAATTGACAAAGTTTATTCACTCAGATAATAATTCTTTAAACTTCAAAAAGTGATTACAAACTTGATTTCTAACCTATTTAAGCAAACAAAGCAAAACCCTAAACTTATTGGACACCTACTTAGGATTACATTGGACCGGCCCAATTATTAAATAATTAACATAAATTGATAACCAATATACCATCATGTAATGACCCACTCCCATACCAAGGTACCATCCCCATGTAGAGGTGTGGGATTCTTAGTTCAAACCAATTAACCAACAAATTGGTCAGGTGGCTATTGATCCCTTGACCTGTGATACTATCCGTGACAGTTTCAGCTGCTTGAATGGGATTTAATGGTGTTTGTTTCCCCTCTAAATGAAACTTGGCTAGGCACAAGAGCTACAACTTGACCGAAGCGATAATAGCAAATACTCCCATTCAAAATAATAGAACTTACGTCCATCTGAATCTCACCATTACAACATACTTAACTAGCCAGACTGCTGAATTTTTAACTGTTTTTGTATTGCTTTCATTGGGTCATTACATTTCTGGCAATGAAGAGGTGAAGAATCATTTGCCAACTAGTTATCTTGTTTATTGCTTAATATATACACTATTACAAGTTCAAGTCGATTGAATTTCAATATTTTCCATATTCAGATTTTTCGGAAAGATTCTCCTCTGCTATCAGATGTCTCACAGGCAGTCTTGGAGTTGGAACTTATACCGAGGGAATTTCACATGCATGGAATTGAGAAAAATGGTTTGGATCTGAAACTGGCTGTGACACCCATGGAACCAGTGTAACAACTTCAAACAAGCTGCAACTCTATAGCTATTGGAGCATCCCCATCATCATGGCAGTCCCTTCTGCTGTATCTCTTCTCTTTTTCTTTGCTGCCTTAATATACAAGAAAGTGAAAGATGGCAGTTTTGCAGAAAGATGCAAATCAATCCTTTTTAAGAGAAGGCTCAAAAGATTTATTTGCATTTTGAAAGGAATTGTAAAGGCAAAGGCCTCCAGGCTACCAAAATTAGATTGTCCCACAATCGAACAACCTGCCAATAATGAAGCCTTGGAACAAAATGATGAAGACATATCCAATCCTGGTTGTGATGAAGATAAAGATGGAAAAGACTCAAGTAAATTGAAATTACTTTGATCTTTTGAAATTTTGTGTGAGTATGTTTTTTGAAACTAGATAATTTACGATATTCTTTACATGTATGTTTTTTTTTTTTTTTTCTTACTGAAATTGCATTTAAGTTGTAACGAAGAAGTAGATGGTCCTGAGACTCTACATCACAATCACGTACGGGACACTCTACCTCCACCTCCATATCCCTTGTAGACAAAATATCTCGATTGGCGGCATCATAAGAGTTCCACACACACCTTTAGGGGGCACTCATATCCTCCATACCGTCTAACCCCAATGGATGGTCTTACCTCGACGGATGGTTGTGGAATGATGAGACCAAAAAGACCCCCTCTTATACTATCTCCATTTTTACTCATCCTCATCATTGTTGATTGCTCAACACCATAAGTTCAAGATCGCCTTGAACTTGGCCTTTTCCTACTCCCACTCATTTAGAGCCCTTTTCAAAAAAATTATTGGCATGAATCGTCTGAATTTTGCCGATTACTCCCCAAGAATTCAGTAAACTTGCTACTTTAGTCGAGTAGCGTGTAAACTGCCTAGTAATTAATCTTATCAAGCCACAAACTCACATGTGCTTTGTGTGGTGTGACATGTTCCCATTTTTGTATTTGGGACAGTGAGTGGGGTTTTAAGGGCCAGAACTTCATATTTATATAAAAATATGCCATGTTTCTATTGGTCTCTGTTATGTTGTGCATTCTTGTAGTTTTTCTAATTCTTCGAATGGGAGCAGAAAACATCATTGTAATTTCACCTAGAGTTCATTTTACGTGGAACAAAGTGGATGAGAGCTTCATGCGATGCGTCAAATGGAAATCACATACATAAAAACTGTCTCATTGATATCATCTATTAAAAAAATATTGAATTTCTACTCCATGAACAGCTCATGAGATGGTCACATGTGTGTTAACCCATTCTTACCATAAGCTTTTAATAATATGGCTGTTATCTTTCAATACTAGAGAGTAGCTGTTACGAACTGACCTTTTTGTGATGATGTTTCTGCAGGATTGGAGAACCAAGCAATGCACTCTCAGTACCAGGATCAGAGTTGGATGAATTCCTGGATGCTATGGAACCTGGCAAGACACATTCAAGACAATAACAACCAAAGAGAATTGGAAAATCAATGAAAACTGATTCTGAAATGTTGATACTTTGTATTGATTGCTTCTGTAGAGATTACAATGGAAAGATTGAAATGTAAAGGCAGTATTCGAGATTGCCACTCTCCCCTATGAGCAAAGCTCAATGTACAACAGTTTATTACAGAAATGAATGAATGCTATTTCTCTTGCTAATCTATTATTTATAGCAAACAGAACTAACAACTAACAGTGAGTATAACAGAGCACTCTTGATTTAACAGAGCACCTAACATAACTTCTTTACAGACTGCCAACAGCATATAGACTTGCCCAAATTCACTTGTCTGTTTGATACTTCTTCCTTAAATATGTAAACTTGATAGGAGGCTGAGGCCTAACAGTAGCTTAAATTAAGTTTACAAGTAGCTTAAATTAAGTTTCTTGATGGTGAATTGGTATCAACAAGTGGCAGTGACTTCCGTTTCCACAGTTTCTGAATTTTTGGATAATGTGACTTCATAATTTTGCTGTAGGCTTTCAGTGGTATTGTTGGAATGCAACTCGTCAATTTGCTGAATTTCTACTCCATCTCTATTTACATCTGAAAGAGGATCTGATAGGGCATTATTGTTTTGTTCTTGCTCTCCTGCAGGTTGTGAAAATGCAGAGATGCTCCGCCACATTGCATCTGCCACACTGTTGTATATGAAGGGAGAAAAGAAGAGGAAAAGAGCCATGGCAGAAGTGACCATCATGAAAAGAGGAATGCTTCGAAAGTTATAGAGTCGAAGTTTATATGAAGTTGCTCCATTGGCTGCAAAAGTATCATCACTACATGTTTGGGATCCAAACCATTTCTTCTCAATGTCATGCATCTTAGTTCCCTCGGTAAACTCCAGGACTGCTTGAGAAACATCTGAAAGCAGAGAAGAATCTTTTGGAAACATCTGAAAGTGAGAAATATAAACTTTATTAATCATTCATCGATTATATTGCCTTCATTCTAACTAAATATTTATGTTGTTCAGAGACGTGAGAGACATACAAAGCCAAAACCTCTTGTTTGATAAGTTGGTCCAGCAACACTGTATCCATGACAATACTTGGAGAGGAAGACCTTGATGTGTGGGATCTCATCAACAATCGCAGAAACTCCACCATGTTCACTTCCTCTCGATAGAGCATCAGCATACTCTTCAGGTGTGGACAACTGCTTTAGCATTTTTGTTTCGAATCCCAACTCCTTTAAGAGCTCAAAGACAAATGAGCCTTTTTGGTACCCAACAAATTTTTCATGTACACGCAGGTAGTTTAAATCTGTTACACTTGGTTTTAGATTCTTTACTGCTAACATCGAAGTTAAATTTGAATTATAACTCGCCATTAGAATAACCACCGAAAAAATCCACATGTGTACGACGAACCTAGAGTAGTTGCTTTCCAGCTTTTCTCCTGTATTACAATTTACATGCAAGTATATTTGTAAGCATACCTTCTTAATATATAGAAAAAGTATTCAATTGAAGTTTTTCTCTGATTGAAAAAACAGAGGTTATATAGGAGTAGGAGTTCTGACAGTATTAAAATCACATAACTACTTGTCCACACTTTCCTACTTGTAGATAACATAAAGCAGTTAAGATATCCTATAGGCTAGATGAAGTTGCAAAACTAGCTGTTTTGTTTGCAAGGATCAATGAGTTGCTTTACTTACTGTGAGCGAAAACCAAAATAGAGAAAGAAAATGAGAGAGAACTTCCGATTTGTTGTGAAAGTGTGCCTTGAAATTCAGGGTTTATCTGGTGCTCAAATATCCATACCATAAGCCCAATGTAGAAGGAAATAGCAATGGTGGTGAGCCATAGTTCCTGTGTCAGTGGTTTTACGTACCACCAGAAACTCTGGGTGAAATCGTCGTTCTCCACTCGCACAATCATTTGAACTCCAGAGGTTGAATATGGTGGAGTGTAATCCACATATTTTGATCTTCTGGCAATTATTGTCAGATCTCCAACGGCAGCATCGAACTTCTGTCCAAGTTCCATCATCATTGAAATTGAAAGATAAATTAGTCAGTCACATGATATTATATGGATGCATTATAGCTTATGCGCCATGTAAACAACATTATAAAAGAGATCTAGTATGCTTTCAAGGCATCAAGGACATCACCAACCTTTGAAGCTACTTGCTGTGTGAGATTATCATAACTTCCATTGAATGGAATATACTCATAGTGATAGGGTAAGCGGTGCATCACTGCATCAAACACCTCCGTTGAGAAACCACTGACGATGAACGTATTAGTAGTGGGATCATGAGTTACATTCAGGAACTCCAGAAAACCAGTTTTAATTGGTACTGCGATCCTCAATGTTGCAGTGCTAGGAACATTCTTTGATCCTCCAGGCCAATTAACAAGGCCAAGATCCTTCTTGTTTGTTGAATAGTACTTTTTCAAGTCTTGTGGATGCAAACTTGGGGAAAGACCAGCTTTTCGTGTCCAATACCCAACTATCTGGCCTCTTCCTTTCACAATGTTTGCAATTTCGAAAGTGGAAGACAGCAACTGCCCATTCACCAACTGAATATCGCCAGTTAAGCCATTGAAGTGGGTTTCTACGACGGCTTGCTGCAATATTGAACCAATGGGCGAGACATCCACGTCAAACATTAAGCTAGCCTTCTTCCATGCTATTCTACTATTAGGAGGTGATGATAGTTCAAAATGAGAGATAGCTTTATTAGCTGCCATTGCCATGAGAAATATTGCATCGTATGCCCACAACGCATACACATCAGGCTCTGATGGCTTTGTCTTGTGGTTCATCTTCCTAGATTGCTTTCGCCACCGATGTTTGAACTTGCGAAGAGCTGTTGAGGGTGGTACATGAGTCCTCACACCAATGACTCCTTCCATGGAACGGAGGGTGTGATGATCCATATTGCCCAACAAATTAGTGAGACGACAAGTGATGATCCAAACATACCCAGCTCCCATCATCTGTAGCTCATTGACATGCAAGAAGAAGTGAGTACCGAGAGAGAACGATAAATGAACAATATACACCCTCATGCTTGTCCTAGATAATTTGTGTAAAGCATCTTTCATTACTGTGCCATTGGCATTATGTGGTATGACACTTCTTGAACTTAGTACGACGCCAATCTCTTCGAGAGTGTCAGTAAGATATGAGATGGCAGCAGTTCCACTTTGGCTGTCATCATGGATGAACACTACTTCTTTCCATTGGTAAGCTTGGATAATGGCAGCAACAGCTTTAACTTGAGATGAATCACTTTCTGCCATTTGAACTAGATAAGGGAGTTGTGTGAAAGAGAGGGACGTGCTGAGTTCCAAAAAAGATATTATTGGAATATGAGTTTTGTTTCCCATGTAAGCCAAGAACTCTGCTTCTTCTGATGTCTCCGGGCCTATGATCGTTTGTACTCCCACATTTTGTATTAAATCTAAAGCTACAAAGTTAAAGAGATACAGAATGAGTACTTTTTCATTGATAATATTACAAATTGCAGGTGTGAAATCTATGTAGCTCTTGGTTGCAGAGATCCGAGTTCTCAAAAAAATAAACAGGGGAGGGAGAGAGAAGAGAAAAGAAAATGGAGGTTTGAGATGGTCAGTCAATTTCCACTTCTGGATTCATCAAAATTTTTTTTGTCAAAAGCAATTTCACTTCCTATATGCACTGAGAAACCTGAACAAAAATCGCATTACATATGCAATTCCCTTTGGAGTTACTCCTACTCCCACGTGAGAAATGAATTCTCTACATGTAGAAAAAGTTAAGTAAAATCTTAGCTTACATTCTGTTCCAATAAATGTTATATATTAAGGGTAACCCAAAGAAGACTTGCTTCTTTCTGTATTCATTAGTTATATTTCTCTGAGCTGCTTACTTACTTCTTTACACTTAAATAAATCAAAGAAGACTGGAATCTCAGGACTTAACACCTTGTTATGTCGTTGATGTTTGAAAATACTTTGAGAATTCACCGATTTAGAAAAAAATATTGCTAACTTACTTATTTACACTTAAATAAATCAAAGAAGACTGGAATCTCAGGACTTGACACCTTGTTATGTCGAAGGTGTTTGAAAATACTTTGAGAATTCCCCGATTTAGAAAAAAAATATTCATCTCATATGAAAGCTTTAGAATCACGTAAAAAATAGTTTAGAGGTTGATTATATATTATTCAGGGTCAAGAAGACAACATCATGGTTGGACTAAGTGGTGAATGGTACCTTCCACTATGGCACTGACAACATCTCCCTTCGAATCCCTCACATGAAGGAGAACCCTGGTACTATAATCAGCATGGATCGCATAAAAGTCGGTGACTGCCATTTCAATGCAGCTTTTCGCTACCCTTCCACTCACTGAATCCAGATTCAGAATCACCCCTACATGGAACAGTGCTTTACTGGTACTGTTCTGATCAGTTTCAGCTCTGTAAGAACAGAAACTGATAGAAGAAATTAGGAAGATTGGCAAGATGAGATTTAGGGCACAAAGTCGCCCATCTACGTCGAGCTTCTCAAAGATTTTGTGCATGTCATTAGACTTTAGGAGGCACATTTTTCTTTACTTGCAAGAATATTGATCACATATATAATCTAAAAACTATGGTTGTATCACTAAACTCATGTACTGGGAGGTACACAACATATGGTGCTTAGTACCCTATTTATACTTGAAGAGACTCCATTGCACCTTCCTTCCGCCAGAATACCGCATTGTACAAAAGAAATCATCTGGTTGAAATCCATTGGAGGAAGTTGGGAGGAAACTTCCTCATTTTGCAATTTGTCGAAGAAACCAAATAACAAATTAAATCTAGAGAACAGTCAACACTTTTTATGAGAGGGTAATATTGCATGCAATGTGGCAGAGCAAATGGAGCAATCACATATTTTGTTTGAGTTGATGAAAAGCTCATGAAAAATATCAGGATTCTTATGTAAAAATAAATATAAATAACCATTTTGGAATATCAGTCGAGGACATCAGTTTTTTATCTGATCTATCACATTTGATGTGTTGGTTGATCATTTCAAGCCCGTGACTATAAAAACCCAACACTGTTATATATAGTTTATCAGCGATCAGTAATCAGTGATCACGGATTGTATTGTCAATAATGCGCAATTATAGGTGTATAAACATATAAACAATTGTTGGTATTAACGAAATTTTGAATGAATATAGAACTGGGGTTGGAAAAAAAATATAATCCATCAATTGTAGCTCAGTTGATCGGACATTTACTCTTTTTGTGAGAAGTCTGAGTTTTTTCCGGATTATTAGGTTGATAAGCTGCTTAGAATATTAAGTGATTAGCTTTAATTTGGTTAGCCTGGTAGAGTTAATTATTTAACCTTCAGAGAAAATTAACACGTGATCTACTGTGCAAACGGACGTAGAAATCAACTTCGGAACGTTGAAAACAGGGTAGGAGGAGATTTTTTTTTTTTGGGGGGGGGGGGGGGGGGGGGGCAGGGAAAGAGTGCAGCACCTTTACAAACCAACCTCTCCTTCCTAGAAATCTAGAATGAAAGTCTTCTTCCTTACACAGATAGATAAGTAATAACTTGCAGCACCTTCCTGGTTACTTCCAAACAGTACTTTTATTTTTTCCTGAAAATCTTTCTTATCGAAGCTGAGGAAATCTACCCACCACAACATTCTGCAACTCAAGAACCTTTGTTTGTATATAAAAATTTCTCATTTTTCTTGAATGCTTGTTTCAGGAAGAAGAGTCCCTCCTTCCTTGTTACATTCATTCACCACTGGTGGTGATTTTGTTTTCGTTTCCATAAAATTTTATTAGGAATAAGGGTACTTTTTTTTGTGCAATCTAGATATTGGCCGCTTTCATACTGAGTAGGCACAATAAGCCCAACAGTAACTTGGTTTTTTTGACAACTCTTCTGTGCAGTCAATTCCATATTTCTCAAAGTTTTGCAAAAAATTTTTTTTTTCTTAAATTGGGTAATTGATGGAGGGAAGACCGTCTTACTTGGAGAACCAAAATCCATGTAACTGACCCCGAAAATATCGATAATGAGTTTTGATGATGATGATGAAATCGGGTCGTTCCGACCTTTTTTTTTCGGAAAATGATTTTTAGGGCTTACTTTTTCACAAAATAGACAATTTAGATACCATAGTTGATGTAATGGCTGATTTGTGCCTAATTTGATATTTTTATTACTAAGAAAGACTTTTTTATTAACCCAGGTTAACTAATCAGGTTATATGACATATTTACCCTCCTAAACAAATAGAAAACTTAATTTTATAGTTTTTTTTACCAACAGGGACTACATAAGAAAAAAAAACCTACGTTAATTGTTATTCAAAGACAATTTTAGTCACTCTTTGTTATTGACTGACAAGGACTACGGGAAAAAAAAACTTACGTTAATTGTTATTGATTAATTTTAATTACTCTTTGTTAGTTTTATTGATCAACAATGACTACAAAAAAAATATTAGCTTGTTCACTGACTTGAAAAAGATTAGGATTTATCATGTGAAAAATTAGGATTTATTATATAAAATTGTTATTGAACGACAATTTTAGTTACTCTTTGTTATTGACGAACAAGAGCTACAGAAGATTTTAAAAAAAAAAAAAACAGAAAAACAAACCTACGTTAATTGTTATTGGCTAAGTTTAGTTACTCTTTGTTAGTTTTATCGACCAACAAGAACTACAGAAAAAGAAAAAAATCGACGTTAATTGTTATTAAACGACAATTTTAACAAGGATTATAGACAAAAAAACATTAGCATGTTTACTGACCTGAATAAAATTATGATTTATCATATGATGTTCATTATTTTTAGGTCAGTGAACAAACTATTTTTTTTCGTAGTCTTTGTTAAAATCGTCGTCAATAACAATTAACGTAGTTTTTTTTTTTTCTGTAGTCCTTGTTGGTCAATAAAACTAACAAAGAGTGAATCAAATTGGTCAATAACAAAGAGTAACTAAAATTATCGTTCAATAACAATTAACGTAGGGTTTTTTTTTTCAGTAGTCTTTGTTGGTTTTTTTTAAAATAACCTCCAGTGGGGAGGGGCAGTTATGAGATGTCACACCTTTATTACTTGAAAAAAATTCTTATACGTTTGTCGGGGGTACATGACGACTTTACCCGAGATAAAATAACAAAAAAAATTAGGTTTTCTATTTATTAGAAGGATAAATATGTCATATAACTTTATGAATTAACCTGGGTTAATAAAAAATCTTTGTTAGTCATAAAAGTATAAAATTAGCCACAAATTAGCCATTAGACACAAATTGGCAAGATGAGCTTTGCCATTGAAGTGTTTGAATCTTCATTGCTAAGCAACCACAAGACATGCATATAGTGTGTGTGCCTTTCTTAATAATGTGTTGGGCTTTCAGAAAACCCAACCTCTCCTTCCTAGAAATCTAGAATGAAAGAGACGAAAGTCTTCTTCTTTTCAAAGATGGATAGTAACAATTTGCAGCACCTTCCTACATTTGTATGTCTTGAAAGAGATTGAGTCACTTCACCACTCCTTCCTTGTTACTTCCAAATAGTACCTTTTTTTTCCTGAAAATTTTTGTTATCGAAGCTGCGGAAATCTACCCACCACAACATTATGCAACTCAAGAACCTTTACATATTGACCCTATAGGAACGGCAACTTTGGAGTCGTCGTATTGCTCCATTTTCACCAGGTAAATACATACTGATAATGCCAATAACATTTTAATGCCGTAAAATATTGCAGTGACCATCAACAAAATGGAAAATTTTCACAAGACAATAAAGGTAAATCCACAAATCCTAGTAACTGGTTAAAATAAAATAAAATAAAATAAACATTTTTACAATTGGGCAACACTTGTTTTTATGAAATTTTATATTCGTCAGGCTGTTGATAGGGTTGGGCCCAAATTTTCTTACTGGGCCTAGACCCATAGGCCTGGAAAGTCTTACCTTAAGGTCCATTATTGAAAGTTTTTTCAGAGAAGGTCCCTAATTTATACCACGTTTCTAAAAAAAACCTTCAATATGTGGGTAGCCAGGTGTTTAGTGATATAAATTTATGAGTAAGTCTAGGAGTCAGGGCAATCAGCAATTTTTTGTTAGGGTTGAATTCTTTTATATTTTTATCTCACTCTTTAAAACACAACTACAAACATCAATTATAGAAGGGGCAGAAGTGTAAAGAGCCCCAAACTTGGCCAAAAAATGGCTATAGAATTTGTGTAAATTTATATCATTTCGCTATAGCATGGGATATAAGTCGAGCAACCTAACACATATGTTGTTTGAGTTTGAGCCAAATGTTTGGCACTTTGGCCTATGTTTTGCTCATCACAAGTTTGGGTTTGGGATAAAAGGATCTTATTGTTATTGGTTTTTTTTTTTTTAGAATTTGAAAGTTGAAAGATGAGAAAATCATGTACCCTACTGTCTTGAAACTTGGGTAAATTAAAAAGTGGTCAAACCAGAGACACGGTCTACGTATGCGAATATTTAATACTTTTTTAATTTTATTACAACCTTTCAATAATAAGTAAAAAAATATTATTGAAATTTTAAATAAAATAATTCTTTATAATTTTAAGGGCTTACGTATAATTTACAAATAATTAAGGGTTTTAAATAAATTATTTTAGAAGCTTAGGTATAATTAACAATATTTTAGAGAGGCATATTTATTTTATCATAAACAATATGAATTTAGGAAGGTAAAACTGTGCATATATAAAATGACAAAAATACCTTTGTCTCCTATTCACCTAACTGTTGTTTTCTTGAAAATATGATAGAGTTTGGAGGCCATTTTGGGCATTCAAAAAATCAGAACAAAGATCCACACATTTACTGTTCCTAAGGAAAACTCTTATTATATATTGTAAATTACAGAGTCAATTTAAAAGAACAAACAAACATCATACCCTTCTTTTATTGCATTTATTTAACTTCGCAATTGTTTGTGTGTGTTCTACAACCAACTTGAAACTCAAAAATGGATTTGTAAATTTTCATCCAATTGAAACCAAAACCAATCCAATTCGCGTAATTGGAAAATTAAGAAACACAAAATCAAGGAATTTTAATCAACAAAAATAAGGTTTTGCCAACTTATTTCGTTTTGTGAAAATCAAGGATTATTATAACTGATTATATCACAAAACTAATAAAACCTATGCCTTTTCCCATAATCTTCAACAATCACAAATACATGAGCCAAAACACGCCATCATTTACTTGGTAATAAGAGAGAGAGTACTTAGCAGCGTATATTTTTTTTTATGTTATTATAAATTATTTTTTTCTTTCTATCTGTGCAACAGGGAATGGACGCTTTCATACTGAGTAGGCACAATAAGCCCAACAGTAACTTTGTTTTTTTTGACAACTCTTAGTCAATTCCATATTTCTCAAAGCTTGGCAAATATATATATATTTTTTTAAATTGGGTTATTGATGGAGGGGACGACTGTTGAAAAATTGGATGAAAGTGATGAAGAAATACATCATTGAGCTTGGACTGGACGAAGATATGTGGAAATACCGCATTACTTGGAGAACCAAAATTCATGTAGCTGACCCCGAAAATATCAGAAATGAGTTTTGATGATGAAATCGGGTCGTTAACCCCTTTTTTATTTATGAAACCATGCCCCAAAGCTACATAATTGACCCTATAAAAGCGGCAACTTTGGAGTCGTCATGTAGTTCCATTTTCACCAGGTAAATACATATTGATATAACAATAACATTTTAATTACACCAGGGTAAATACATGATTACTCGCACATACACAAGTCAAAGAAAACCTAATGGGCCCAACAACTATTATCCACTTAGTTTATTCGCCTAATTATAGGATACACTAGGGTTATTATCCATTTAATTACAAGAGTATATGTATACAATTGAGTAACATTTTATCCGTTTTGATCACCATATATAAATTGAGTAACCTAATTACTTGCTAATATAATGTTATTATTTAATTATATGATAATGTATACATATAAAATTACAAGAAATTCTAATTGTCGAGGAAACCAGCGAGGGAGGGCAGGAGGACCCTCCATCTCCCTCGCGATGTGTGCAAGTGATGGAAGGCACATATCGCGAGGGAGATGGAGGGTCCTCCCTCCCTCCCTCGCCCATTTCCTCGCTAGCTAGAATAACTCTAAAATTACTTGCTAATATAATATTAATTAGGACTTAGGTTGTGGTGGGTAAAAGAATAGATAGAGTGGGCATGTTTAGTGCACATTAGCTAAAAACCCTAACTAAATTTTTTTAATAAAACCCTAGCCACTTCCTCCTTTGCATACACAAACAGAGAAAAAAAAATTAAAGTAGAAGAAAAGAAGGTGAAGAGGAAAAGTTTGATTCAATTTTGTGATTTTCGACAAAATAGTGAGTAAAACTCTAATGATCTTCCTCTATTTTGTATTGTGTTGATCTGATTATACAACATATTTTGAATAAGTTGTTTTGATTATATCTATAATGATGTGTGTTCATCATGTTCGCGTCATCATCCTCGTGTCACTAGATTAGTGTGTGGCATCATCCCTGTCAGAGACTATTTGCAGTATTTTTGTTTGTTTAACTGATGAAGAGAGTACTTTGAAACATTTATCTTAATGTTTTTATCTTACTAGTCCGTACTGAATGAAACGATGTGAGTGTGGGGTTCGTCTCCCAATGTGGTGTTGAAATCGAAAATACTTTGAAATTTTACATAGCCTTTGTAATAGCCCTACCTCTACAACTGTGATTGACATATGTCATCAATTGGTGCACATCTGTATCCATGAGCAAAAACAACTCATTTATTCTTTTAGATGCATTTTCCTTTATCAAAAGTGATTTGGAATCAAAGTCAAAAGTTGAATTGCCTCTTTTTCTTTTTTTCTTTTTTTTTTTTTTTTTTTTTGGTGATAAGTAAAGTGTGATTTAATGGCAGAGAAGTTGACATGACTTAGGTTGGGATGTGATGTAGATGACATCATTATCATCCCAATCCCAATAGAAATGTGAATCAAGGCCATATAATTTAAATTTTTATGCTCTATATTTGGTATAATTTTTATGCTAATGAATTTACTGTTATGCACTATATTTGGTGTTGTTCACTTTGGTATTTAATATTTGACATTTTTATGCACTATATTTTGTGTTGTCCATTTTGGCACTTTACTGTTACCAATTAAACACTTAGTTAATATATTTTTTTAATATGCTCTTTTCCACAATTCTAAAAATAAAAAAATTATTTTAGTATACAGACTTGCTTATATACGTGTGATATAAATTTTAGGTATGCAGACTTGCTTGCATATCAGTACATTGTTCCGTGAGTTCGATAGTACGTGTAGTATTTAGAAAAATATTTGTCAGGTATCAAACTTCGGGTGAGATGACATGACACTCGATGCAGGAAAAGAGTGTGATTGTGGAAAAGAAGCTAAACACTAAAAAAATAAAGAAAACTTTGAATTTATCATAACATGAAAATGTGCATGGGTTATTTCAGTATGTATTAGGATAGCCTTGAAAGAAGAAACTAACAGCTCATTCGATCCTCGAATGAAAATTATCTGTATTCCTTAAGGTGAAATGCATATCATTTAAATGATATTTAATTGTGTAGTTGTGTATTAAGTTGTAAGTTTGCTCACATTAGTATTAATATACTGACCTGAATTTTATATTGTTATACAAATTTGGGTACGTTCTTAATGAGCGTAGCCCCAAAGACTTATTAGGGTTAGTTGGGGCATGAAGGTGGTTCTAGCTACGTGGCGATAGCTGAGGATTCGACACATTTTGTTAGACCTTGATTTTATCATTTTTCTTAGGTAATCAGATGTAGGGATTAGTTATTAATGCTCGAATTTTGGGTCATAGATTTATTTGGGGATTGATTAATGTAATTCGTTTTTATGATTTATTTTGTGGTTTAAATATGATAATCATGGACCTCATTTTGAGAAGAAGAATTTTAAGGAAGTTTATTATGTTATATTGCCACATGACTGTACCATTTAAATTGTTCTTGTCGTGCTTGGTTTCTAAACAATCTATTCATTTAGGTTGTTTAAAAATCGGGGTGTTACATTTTGGTATCAGAGCATTTAGTTAGCGTAGATCTAGAGTAGGTCTAGGTAATCCTCGAAGTGTGGAAAGTGGGTTATTAATGTTTGGATTATTGAGTATTAACAATTATTTATTTTCGCTTGAAGATAATGGCGAACACTCGATCGAATGGTGCTAATGGGCAAAATGGTGATAACGGGTGGGATAACACTAATGGGCCAAACAGTTCGGGTGGATATGGGAGCTATGATGACACAATTTTGCAGTTGTGTAGAACAACCATCATGATAATCATGGTGACCCGTTTGCCAGGAGAAATAAAGAGTTTGGGAACTTTGACGGTCAGAGGTTTAATGGGATAACACTAAGACCTGTCTCCATCCTCCATTCTCTCCATTTTCTGCCTTCGGTCTCTCTCCTTGTTCCATCTCACTCCACCGCCACCGCGACAAAGTCACCTTTCTCTTTTAGAGTCACCACCACCGCGACAGAGCACCTCCCTCGTTATCTTTCTCCTTCGAGTTTGTATCTCTTTCACTGTTTCCATCTCTCTCTCTGTTCTTGCAGGTGCCGGAGACGATCGGAGGACGAAAGAGCTCGCGAGGAGCAAAGTCGAAGAGGCGGCGCTGGAGAAGGCGAAGCAAATCGTTGGCGGGAATCAACTATTTTTCAAACAGTTGGCTATTCGCACCTCAGCCCATTGTTGTGTACTACCACAGTGCAGCTGCTGAGATTTATGAGATTTGCGATTTCTCGGGATTCGTGTGCATACATGAAGTAATGGATTTCACCTCCACTGATGCTGTGACCACCACCACCATGAGTCACTAAACCCACGCAAGGTGAAGAGACGAACTCCTAGATGTAACGCACTAAATTAGTATTTGATTCGCTTTAAGCTTTCACGATGAATAATGGTGTTTAATGATTCTTGCTTTTTATTTAATATAGAAATTTTTGTTATTTTAGTGACAGAGATTTCATAAATTTCTTCATAGATTTTTATTCCGGTGATTGTCTTTTTGTTCTCCATATAAGTTTAGTCACGTTTTCTTACGTGTGGAATTTTTAAGGATAAATTGATTATGGTAGGTTAGTTATATGTGATCGTCTTTGATAGGATATCACATATGACCAACCTTTGTGTTTTCTAGAAAAAGTGAAATCTAAAATCTATTTACATTAGGATATATTAATGCATTATAGACTATTTTTCCGATTATATTGTTTGGGATGTAAAACACGTAATCGAGTCATTATAGCGAATCAATATTAGTTGGCGCGTGAAATCTAGGAGGGATTCTTGGAACCTTGTGACTTCTCCAAACTTGATTTTTATTAAACTAAATTTAATTCCATATTTTAGAATTGCTAAAATTTCTTACATTTAGTTTTGCATAGTTTGTCTTCCTTAACCTTGTTTTGTAGATCGTTTTTCCTCGTGGGATCGACACCCCAATCTTTACTGCAATTGACCACGTGTATTGTTTGGGCGTAATCAAATTTTGGCCCGTTGCTGGGGAACAAGCGTCATTCTACAAGGAAGATTTCGGGTATTATCTTTCTTGCTCATTTTTCATTTTATTTTATTTTATTCTATTTTTAGGTTTTAGGTCAAGTTTAATTTTAATTTTAATTTTATTTTATTTCAAAAAAAAACATTGGGGGAGTGAGTTGGAATAGAGACCACTTAGGGAGACTAATTAGGATCCCCAATTTAGAACACCCACAAATTCACATTGAGGCCAAATTAAGTTCTACTTCTAATTCTACACCATGAGTAATCACGAAGATGACCATGTTCGATCGCTAAAGGACTATCTCCACCCCACGCACACTGCTACTCCATCATGTATCATGTTTGCACCAAGTACACCAAAGTTAGATTTTAAGCCGGGTATGATACAATTATTACCCACTTTTCATGGCCTAGAGAGTGAGAATCCTTATGTTCACATTAAAGAATTCGAGGAAGTTGTGGCCACTTTCCACAACAAAATTGAGGCTGTAGACTCGGTTAGACTAAGGTTTTTTCCTTTTTTCCTTAAGGAAAAAGCGAAGAGTTGGCTATACTCTTTGTGACCAAGGTCTATAGGTTCGTGGGAGGAGATAACCCAAGTATTTTTTAATAAATACTTTCCTCACCACAAAACCAACGGTCTAAAGAGACAGATTTCTACCTTCACCCAAAAGAATAGCGAGACATTATATCAAGTACGGGAGAGGTTCAAGGATCTCTTGAATACATGCCCACACCATGGGTATGAGAGTTGGCGCGTAGTCAGTTATTTTTATGAGGGACTTACCAGTAGAGAGCGTCAGTTCATTGAGATGATGTGTAATGGAGAGTTTTTGCAAAAGGACCCTGACGAGGCTATTGAGTACCTGAATGACTTGGCTGAAAAGGCTCATACTTGGATTGGTCCAAGTGCTACTGAGAGCACAGATAAAACATGCCTAGCTGGAGTTTACCAACTTAGGGAAGATGATAGCTTTAGAGCCCAACTTGATAGAGTAATTAGGGAGTTAGAGGCACTTAAGACCAAGGATGGTAGGCCCACACATACTGCTGCCAGAGTTGAGCTACATGACGCCTGTTTTATATGCGGGGAAGTTGAACACTTCGCACAGGATTGCCCAACCTTGACTGAGATGAGAGGGGTTTATGAGGAACAATGTAACACTTTAGGGATGTACAAAAAGCCTTATTCACCATTCTCAAAAACTTACAATTCCGGCTGGAGAGATCATCCTAACTTTGACTGGAGATCCGAAGCAGACCAACCTACACACTCACAGGCACAACCACCTAGGTCATACCCTGCACCTCCATACAATGCACAATCTAACAAAAGTTCCTTATCAGACACATTACATGCATTTATAGAGGCACAAGGTAAAACTAATTAAAAATTTGAGGTTGCATTGACACATTTGGCAGAGGAGAACAAGGAGATCAAAAGCCAGATAACCAAGCTGACAAGTTCATTACAGTACAAGAGCAAGGCCAATTTCAGTCACAACCTCAGGCAAATTCGAAGGGACAACTTATTACACGAACCTCTACCTCAGACTCTCAGAAAGTCAAAGAGGTTGATGCAATTACTACGCGGAGTGGTAAGATTTTAGATGGGTCAAGCTCGTCCACGACTATAGGCACCTCCCCAAGTGCAAAGGAGAGCATCCCTGAGGATGAGCCCAATAAGAACATTCTAATCAGTTCCTTTTCTTCAAGCACTACGACCTACTGGAAAGAAATCAGAAATGCATGGTGAGATTCTAGAACACTTGAAAGATGTTAAAATTAACTTACCTTTGCTGCATGTGATTAAACATGTACCAACTTATGCGAGGGTCATCAAGGATCTATGCACTATCAAGAGGAAACATCATGTCAATAAGACTGCCTTCTTGACATAACAGGTAAGTGCGGTGATTGAGCAGAGGACACCACCCAAGTACAAAGATCCAGGGTGTCCTACAGTCACTTGCCAGATTGGGACTCATGAGTTCGGCCAAGCCTTGTTGGATTTAGGGGCAAGTGTAAATCTGATGCCATATTCTATTTACTTTCAACTGGGTCTAGGAGAGATTAAACCCACATCCGTGGTACTACAATTGGCCGATAGATCGGTTAAGAAGCCAAGAGGAATAGTCGAGGATGTCTTGCTTCAGATTGATAAGTTTTACTATCCCGTCGACTTTCTTATTTTAGATACTCATTTTGTGGTTAATATGGAGTCTACAGTTTCGATTGTTTTAGGTAGACCTTTTCTTGCCACCGCTAATGCTCTTATCAATTGCAGGAACGATCTAATGAAGCTGTCTTTTGGGAACATGACTTTGGAGGTCAACATATTCAATATTAGCAAGCAACCACGTGATGATGATGAGTGTCATCATACCTACATGATAGACACGTTGATATCAGAGGAGGCGTTCCTGAGCTCAGATTCTGAAACCTTAGAGTACCTCCTTTCTATTTTTGATTTTGAGAAGTCACTTTATCCTGACAATGCTTTTGATATTTCTGTTGTTTCAGGGTTAAAGGATAAAGGAGGGCGACAATGGCAACCATGCTTTGAGGAGTTGCCAAAGGAAAGACAAAAACCACAACCATCCACCGTGAAAACTCTGAAAGTTGACCTAGCTCCACTACCTGAGGGACTTAAACATGCATTCCTCGGACCAGGTGATACCTTTCCTGTTATTATTTCTTCCGTGCTTGATAGCTCACAAGAAGAAGAATTGATTAATATGTTACGTGAGCACAAATCTGCATTAGGTTGGACTATAGCTGACATTAAAGGTATTAGCCCCTTAATATGTTCCCATATGATCCACTTAAAAGAAGGAGCTAACCCCCGTAGAGATCTTCAAAGACGGCTTAACCCTACTATGAAAGAGGTGGTGAAAAAGGAAGTTTTAAAATTGTTAGATACAGGCATCATTTATCCCATCTCTGATAGCAAGTGGGTTAGTCCAACTCAAGTAGTTCCCAAGAAATCGGGAATAACAGTGGTGACTAATGATGAGGGGGTGACTGTTCCTACTAAGGTAGTTACAGGGTGGCGCATGTGCATTGATTATAGGAAACTTAATCCTGCCATCCGCAAGGATCACTTCCCACTTCCATTCATAGACCAAATCTTAGAGCGAGTAGCTAGTCATTCTTTCTATTGCTTTCTAGATGGGTATTCAGGATATTATCAGATTGAGATTGCATTAGAGGATTAGGATAAGACCACTTTCACATGTCCTTTTGGTACTTATGCTTTTCGGCGTATGCCTTTTGGTTTGTGTAATGCACCGGCTACTTTTCAGCGATGCATAATGAGTATTTTAGTAACATGGTTGAAAAATATATGGAAGTTTTCATGGATGATTTGACTATTTTTGGTGATTCCTTTGATTCATGTTTACTTCACTTGAAGGCTGTTTTAAGTAGATGTGAAGAGAAGGGTCTGGTGCTTAATTGGGAAAAATGTCATTTCATGGTTTCCTATGGAATAGTTATGGGACACATAGTTTCTAATAAAGGAATCGAGGTTGATAAAGCTAAAATTGAATCGATTTCTAAATTACCTACACCTAAAAGTGTCAAGGATGTGAGATCATTTCTAGGGCACGCGGGTTTTTATAAGAGGTTCATACAGAATTTTTCTGCCATCTCTAGACCATTAAGCACCCTCCTGGTCAAAGATGTCGTGTTCCAATGGACACAAGAGTGTGAGAACGCCTTCCGAACACTCATTGATAGGCTCACCTCTGCCCCCATCATGCAGCCACCAGATTGGACTTTACCATTTGAGATAATGTGTGATACAAGCAACTATGCTGTGGGGGCAGTCTTGGGACAATGAAGGGAAGGTTTGTTGTTTACTATGCTAGTCGAACACTTAATGATGCTCAAAAGAATTATTTGACTACTGAAAAAGAGTTGCTCGTTGTAGTTTTTGCTTTAGAGAAATTTCGTGCTTATTTGATTGGTACACCTATCACTGTTTTTACTGACCATGCAACTCTTAAGTTTCTTCTTTCTAAAAAGGATGCTAAGGCAAGATTGATTAGGTGGATTTTACTTCTGCAGAAATTTGATCTAACTATAAAGGATAAGAAGGGGGTCGAGAATGTTGTGGCGGATCACTCGTTTGGAGTTCAGTGACTCTGCCAATGGTCCACCCATCTGTGATGACTTCCCTGATGAACACCTATTCGCCGCCACTCAAGTGCCATGGTATGCACACATTGTTAATTACTTGGTATCCGACGAAGTTCCATCATCATGGAGTGCTCAAGATAAACACAAATTTTTGGTCGAGGTAAGAAATTTTTATTGGGATAATCCTTATCTATATAAGTATTGCCTCGACCAAATCATGAGGCGGTGTATCCCTGAAGGTGAGATTGAAAGTGTCTTACATTTTTGTCATAGTGCAGCTTGTGGAGGTCATTTTTTTTATGAAAAAGACCGCTACAAAAATTTAACAGTCTAAATTATATTGGCCTACATTGTTTAAGGACACTAACAATTATTGTCGTTCTTGTGATAGATGCCAGAAGTTAGGTGCATTGTTCCGGAGACACATGATGCCCCTTAACCCCATCCTAGTCATTGAGATATTTGATTGTTGGGGGATTGATTTTATGGGACCTTTTCCACATTCCTTTGGATATTTGTATATTTTGCTTGCAGTGGACTATGTGTCCAAATGGGTTGAGGTTGTGGCGTGCCGAAACAATGACAACAACACTGTTGTCAAGTTTATCAAAGAACACATTCTATCCCGTTTCGGTACACCACGAGCCATTATTAGTGATCAGGGGACTCATTTCTGTAATCGCTCTTTTGAAGCTTTGATGCGCAAGTATGGAGTTCATATCAAGGTTGCCAATGCCTATCATCCGCAGACAAATGGCCACGCTGAGTTGGCAAATCGAGAAGTAAAACAAATCTTGGAGAAGATGGTGAATCCTGATAGGAAGGATTGATCCTTGTGCCTTCCTGATGCACTTTGGGCTTACCATACCGCTTATAAGACAATTCTCGGGATGTCTCCATATCGGCTTATATATGAAAAAGCCTGTCATTTACCTGTTGAGTTAGAACACCGCGCTTATTGGGCCGTAAAAAGCACTAACTTTGATCTCAATGATGCAGGTATTCAGCGAAAACTGAAATTGGCTGAAATTGAAGAGTTGTGGAATGATGCCTATGACAATTCCCGAATATACAAGGCGAAGATGAAAACAACTCATGATAAGCAAATTCTGAGGAAACATTTCGAGCCCAACCAACGACTCTATCTCTATGACTCACGCCTTCATCTTCATCCTGGCAAGCTAAGATCGAGATGGACGGACCCATTCATGGTAAAACAAGTTTTTCCCAATGGGTCCATAGAAATTGAAGATCCAACAGATGAGAGAGTATTTAGAATAAATGGGCAACGTTTGAAGCACTATGTGGAGCGAGTAGAGGTGCCATAAGAGATCTCTCTGGTTGCCCCTGTCTACTTGATTTGATGTTCTCCACCCTATCTTTAGTTTAAGTTTTTATTTTTATTTTTCATTTATTATTATTTTTTTATTTTTTTAGTTTAGTTTAGGTTTTTGCTTTTATGTTTTTCTTTTAGTGTTTCAGGTTATTTTAGGTGTTGCTACTGGAGTCACTTGGAGCCCTTCATCCCATATGTTCTTTTCTCCCGTCGGTATGATTTTCTTATATTTTGATGACTGTGAGAACATTGTCTATTTGAAATTGGTAAAACTTCACCATGGTAATATCACTCTAACCCTCCTCTTTTCTTTTTCTTTCATTTGTCATGATTATTATTTTATACATTGAGGACAATGTTTGGTTTAGGTTTTAGGGTGTGGTTTATGGGATTTTTGGTGCACTTTTAAAAAATCTTTGAGCTTAAAACGTATTTTACAATTAAACCGAGTCATTTTGTGTTCTACTCAATCTCTATTGAATACTTAGATGATTATGGTAATTGTGTAAAATCTTCTTGAAAATGGATTTGAAATCCGAACTCTTGGTGAATAAAAAAAAAGAAAAGGTTTTGAGTTCTTTTCAATTTTAGAGAATAATTTTGTTGCTTTAATTTTGAGAAAACACATACTAACACGTGTCACATAGTTATATTAGTGGAAAACATGATATTTGATATTATCCTTATGTTAGATGTATTTCGTGAGACTTTTCAACTCAAATTTTCGCGCATTATAAGCCAAGTTAACATGATTTGAAGTTGATTAGTGAGATATTGAACTAGAAAAATCTTAGAATAATAGTGGAGACTTTAACCCGTGTGAGTTTTGAGCCATTCTTTATTTCTTGAGGGTTATTAATTACACTCTGATTTTTTTTAGTCCGCATTATTTCGTTGATGATCTCATTATTCTTGATTTTCTTATTTATTGCTTTAAGAATGACATAAAAATTGAATATTTACACTAGAACTTCTTGCTTTATTTAGTTGAGATGTCCTAGTACTAACTAGAACTTATGAAGTGATATAGGCGTTTCTTTCTTTAAAGATTATTGGGCCAGCCTCTTTGAAAGACCCAGGACCATGCAATTTATCATGCCAAAAACATATTTTGTCTCCTTTTCCAAGAATGTATTTCACCCCTTAGAGAAACAAGCTTCAACACTTGAGATTCATTTGACAAACTCAAACCATAAAGCCAAGATGGAAAATTAGGAATCCACCCATTTTACTTAGCTTTAAAATTCTCTTCCATAGACTATCCGACTCCTTATTGCATCTCCATAACCATTTCCACATAAGAGGGATATTCATCCTCTTAAAAGTTCTAATACACATCCTCCTTGTCTTACAAAACGCCACCAATTTCTATCTTAAAGGACATAACCTCTTGCCCCCTTCTACCCACCCCACAAGAAATCTCTAACATTTGCTTCATTGTATTGTTGATGGACATTGGGATGGGGAACAAAGACAGATAAATGATAATGTTAGTCAAAGCACTCTTGGCCAAGTAAGTCTCCCCTTTCAAAAGTAAACTACTCTATGAGGCCAACCTCCTCCCTTAGGTTTCAATCATTTCTTGTAAAAATAAAATGGAATTTCTCAAACACATAGTATCTCTCAATGAGAAGATATCCAATATCAGTATCGTTTGGTCCTCACCAATTGGTCCGGTGAGCATAGGTCTTTAGTACTGTGGAAAAAAAAACTTTAAAATGGCTTTTCTTGTGCATTCGGTTAGTTTTTCTTCTTGGGAGATTTCAAACAAGAAATAGGGTGATAAGGAAACTCTTGTACATTTCGTGATATAATTGGTGAAACCATTCCTTATTTATCGTGGCATAGTTAATCTGGGTGGTTTGCTAGGTGAGCACTCAGTAACAACCATTAGAGCACTTAAAAAAAAACGGCATTTGGTCCCCATTACTCGGTCAGCCAAACTGGGCGAGTAAATAGAAACTCGACCCAGTAATGAAACTCGGACGAGTAACTAGATTCGACTCGCTGGGTCCAATTTTTACCTCTTTATCTCTCTATTTTTAAAGGTTTTTGCTCGTAGACTGTTAGGATACTAATCCTATTTAGTATTTACTTGATATTAGAATGTCTTAGTTATAACAATATTCTAATTAGGGAATATTAACTTGTTTTGAATTAGGAGTTATTGTTTGATTAGAATTAGGATTGAATTCAATTAGGAAGTATTATTCTTTGCTTTCAGTTATAAATACATATGATGTAATAGAGTTTAGGCAAGCAATACAAGTTTTATTTAATTTATTTGGTAGCTAATCCCCAATCAAAGGATTTAGGTGGTTTGATCTCCAATCAAAAGGTCAAGGTCTCTATTATCTGGTATCAGAGCATCTCGATTCTGACCATTTTTTTTTTCTTGTTATTTCGTTCTTCACCCTCATCAACACCCTCACACAGTTCTTCATTCATTCAAAAAAAAAAAAAAAAGGGAATTACCAGTGGCCTTCGCAAAAACCGCTATCACCAACAGATCCGCCCTCGCATCAGCACCCCTTCGCCACCAACCCTCGCAACAGCGCGTCTTCATCTTCGATCCAGCGCTTCAACAACATCCTCATCGATTCGGCGCCTCCAGAGCATCCAGCAAATCCAGTTTCATCACCGATTCCAGGTTCATCGATTCACCGTTCATCACCGATTCAGCAGATCCAGTTTCATCGATTCAGAGCATCCACTATCGATCCAAAGCATCCAGTTTCAGCGCAGCCACTGTCGATTCATAGCTTCCACAGTTCTTCAGCGATTCAGATCCCTTCGCCGCAACCGCCATCGCATCAGCCCTTCGCCCTTGCAACAGCACCCTCCGCCGCAGCACAGCTTCGCAACATCACCCTCGCCCTCGCAATAACACCCCTTCGCCCTCGCAATAGCACCACTCCGCCATCACTTCCGCCCCCTTCGCCCTCGCTACTACCCCCCTCCGGCCTCCGCACCCCTTCGCCAGCGCCTTGTTCCGCCCCTTCGCCCTCGCAACAACTCCCCTCGGCCCTCGCCACAGCACCGCTTCGCAACAGCTCCCCTGCCTCTCCACCACTTCCTCGTTTCATCCCAGCGCATCCATATTCTTAGCTTCATCCCGATTCCAGCATTTCATCAATTTCCTCGATTTCATAATTTCAGATTTCCTCGACTCCAGAATTCCCCGATTCCTTTCAATTTCATCTCCTAATTAATCTACACCACGCCACTATCCACACCAATTTCGGCACGTTATCATGACAGTTGCTGAATTACAAGAGCAGATCAATGAGCTTACTGCTCAAGTTACTGGGATTACATCCCACCTCCACACCCTTGAGGCCACTAATGCCACTATTCTAGAGGCATTACGGAATCTCCAACCAGGTCGGCCAGCACCATACGTTCCACCGGATCCACAACGGCCCATTATTCCTATTTCGGGCAAGGGCCTCCGTATTGATTTACCCCGTTTCGACGGAACTGATCCGTATGGTTGGTTATTTCAGGCCGAGCAGTACCAGGAACTCAATGGCCTTTCCAGCGAGCAGATGCTACCCATTGCCGCTCTTCACCTTCAGGGTGATGCCAACTCTTGGTATCGATGGATTCGCCAATCACTCGGCACACTAACGTGGCCATAGTTTTCGAAAGCTCTTTGCTCTCGCTTTGGTTCTCGCGAACATATCGACCCGTGTAGTTCTCTTTCCAAGTTAGTACAACGAGGCACGGTTCGCTCATTTATTACCGAGTTCGAAAAGCTATCTAATTTGGTGCCCGGGTTGTCTGAACCACATCAGATTAGCATTTTTCTATCAGGTTTGCGTGTAGATATTCAAGCAGGTGTTAGGATGTTACACCCTACCAGTATTACACATGCTTTTGAGTTGGCTTTATGTCAAGAAGATGCCATTATTGCTACTCGATCTAAAGGGCTTGTCCAACATTTTGCTAACCCAGTGCCTGCTACAAATCCTTCAACGTCGGTTACTAGTATCCCAGCAGGTGTTAAACGTCTGTCCTGGGCTGAACAACAAGAACGGCGTGCCAAAGGACTTTGCTTTAACTGCGATGAAGTATATAAGCGTGGCCATCGTTGTCCTCAGCCCCACGTTTTGCTCCTCGAGGGTAATAAGGAAGAAGTAGACGTTTCTGATGCTGACCCTCCTGTTTTGGATCATACTTTATCTGAACCTCCTCTAGGGATTTCTCTTCATGCTCTTTTCGGGTCCCCACGGCCTGATATCATGCGTATTACTGGACAATTAAAACACATGCCTGTCACTGTCCTAGTTGACTCTGGTTCAACTCATAATTTTTTGCACCCATCTTTTGCCAAACAATGTGGGTTTCCAATCCATGACGATGGTGTTTTACGCGTCATGCTTGCGGATGGTGGCCATTTGCATAGTCCTGGCTATTGTCGAGATGTTTCCCTTCAATTACAAGATTATGAGTTCCACGGCCACTTCTTACTTCTTGGTATCACTGGATGTGATGTGGTTCTAGGTGCTGAATGGCTTCGCTCTTTGGGTCTTATTACTTGGGACTTTTCCAAGCTGTTTATGACATTCTCGGTGGCAAATCGTACTTTTACATTATTTGGCGACAATTCCCCTATGGTCTTGGCTAATACCGCGGTCCATCGTTCGTTACAACAGGAGCATCACGACATTATTTTACAATTAAGTCAAAATGTTTCCCTCAGCGCTTTCTTTCCTGATGTCGTTCCGCCACTTGTTGCTGACTTTTCAGATGATGTTGGCAATCCCATCACCCTTTCCCCCGGCCGATCCCATGCTCACCATATCCCGATTTTACCAGTTGATTCTCCAGTATCTGTTCGACCATATCGTTATCCTCACTTTCAGACAACCGACTTTGATAGCGTTGTTTCTAAATTGAAGGCTGCAGGCCTTATTCAGACCAGTTCCAATCCTTATTCTTCATCAGTTCTCTTGGTTAAAAAGAAGGATAGCTCTTGGCGCATGTGTGTTCAAAAGAAGGATAGCTCTTGGTTAAATAGAAGGATAGCCCTTACTAAATTCACTATTCAGGACCGCTGGCTTATCAAATGGAACAGAGAACCTACATGCTGGCTTATCAAGTCGACCGACCCCTGTGGAGGCACTACTTGGAACGACTACGAGCAGTTTGTGTACGTTTTTCGGATTTTCAGGCTTGTGGACAAGCCTTGTTTCAGGCGGCGTGGGATGTTAGGATACTAATCCTATTTAGTATTTACTTGATATTAGAATGTCTTAGTTATAACAATATTCTAATTAGGGAATATTAACTTGTTTTGAATTAGGAGTTATTGTTTGATTAGAATTAGGATTGAATTCAATTAGGAAGTATTATTCTTTGCTTTCAGTTATAAATACATATGATGTAATAGAGTTTAGGCAAACAATACAAGTTTTATTTAATTTATTTGGTGGCTAATCCCCAATCAAAGGATTTAGGTGGTTTGATCTCCAATCAAAAGGTCAAGGTCTCTATTATAGACCCCTGACCCACTAGAGACATACGGAGAGATGTGCGAGAGCGAAGCACCTGGTTGCTTGAGTCTCGACTTGTCTCCATCTGCTGGCTGGTGTTGCTGTTGTTGGCTGTCAGCTGCAGTTATTGCTATTGTTGTTCACTAGGTTGTAGTTGTAATGTTGATATTTATTATTGTTGGTCCGGTTTGTTGTTTCTTACGCCAAAACTTAATACTCTAGTTGCTTCAATGGAAATAAGAAGAATAAAAATATACCTCGATTCATAGCGCTTTTTTCTTTGATTGTGATTAGATTTTGAATCTTCTGATTATAATTCAAGCGTGTCCAAAGTTTTCTGTTGAGAGGATATAGAATACAAATGCCAAATGTTATTTCTTTTTCACGCATACGCTCAATCGGGGACCCATCCTATTTATAATGTTCATAAGTCATAACCCTTCAACTTACGGGTTGTGAATTTTCAATTCTGCCCCTCATTGAATTAGAAATTACATCCTTATTTACACTATGTTATTTATTAATACCTTATAGTCCAACACCTCTATTAGATCACATATTAGATGGACTACACTTCAGATAGCAATACACATTATATTACATATGTGTGCCTATATTATTGGATTTGTCCAACAATCTCCCACTTGGGCCATATATGTTACCTTTAATGTGTATAACTTTAGGAGCTCAAAACTTTGCTATCACAAGTAAAGGTATTCCGAAACAATCTCGTCCATTGACTATACTGATATAGGATTAAAGCGATTTGCGTCACATGTAGCTTAACGAAATCCATCAATAGTCACATATACCAATATAATCAAATGACATAGATCTAACATGGATGTAGAGCATGAAAATTACATGTGATGTGATCTAAACATGTCTATTTCCAACCGGTCGAACTTTAATTTTTAATGAGATCAAACATATAATAAACAGACAATTGACTGAAGACTTTATTTCTGCAGAAAATACTAAATTACACCAATGTGTCCAAAAATTCATCATAGAACAACAAAACTCTCACTAAACCATGATATCCTCATGTGACATAACACCCATATGAGCGGTGTGCTCATGAAAGACCCTGGGTGGTAATCCCTTAATAAGCGGATCAGCAATCATGGAGTTTGTCCCAATATGCTCTATGAAAATCTGTTTATTCTCTACTCTCTCCTTCACAACCAGGAACTTTATGTCAATATGATTTGACCTAGACGAGCTCCTGTTGTTGTTGGCATATAAAACTGCTGACTTATTGTCACAATATAACTTTAGTGGTCTTTCTATGTCATTCAAAATGCGCAGCCCAGTGACAAAATAACGCAGCCATAATCCGTGGTAGGAGGCCTCAAAACACGCCACATATTTTGCTTCCATGGTGGAAGAAGCTATGAGTGTCTGTTTAGCACTTCTCCAAGAAATAACTCCTCCAGCTAACAGATAAATGTAGCCTGGTGTAGATTTTCTACTATCTTGGCATCCAGCAAAATCAAAATCAGCATACCCTATGATCTCCAACTGATCTGATCTCCTGTATGTGAACATGTAATCCTTAGTTCTCTGAATATATCTTATAACCCGTTTAGCTGCTTTCCAGTGAATCATCCCAGAGTTATCCAAATAGTTGCCAAACATTCCAACAATGAATGTTATGTCTGGACGTGTACATACCTGAGCATACATAAGACTCCCAACAGCAGATGCATAGGGGATCTTTTGCATCTCTACAACTTCAAGTTTATTCCGAGGACACTGTTTAAGACTGAATTTGTCTCCTTTAGATATAAGGGTATCTCCTGGTTTACAATCTTGCATGCCAAACCTTTTAAGCACTTTTTCTATATAACCCTTTTGTGATAATTCAAGAATACCCCGAAAGCGATCTCGGTATATCTGAATCCCTAAGACAAAAGAAGCTTCACCAAGATCTTTCATTTCAAATTTCTTTGATAGAAATCTCTTAGTTTCGTGCAACATATCTATATTATTAGTGACAAGCAATATGTCATCAACATACAAAACCAAGAAGATATGCTTACTCCTATTGAACTTATGATACACACAGTTATCAACAACATTCGTCTCAAAACCAAACGAGACAATTACTTGATGAAATTTGTAGTACCATTGACGGGAAGCTTGCTTGAGCCCATAGATGGATTTCTTTAGTCTGCAAACCATATTCTTTGGGTCTCCAGACACAAAGTTTTCTGATTGCACCATATAAATTGTTTCATCAATGTCGCCATTGAGAAACGTTGTTTTAACATCCATCTGATGCAACTCAAAGTCAAAATGTGCAACAAAAGCCATGATTGTCCTAAATGAGTCTTTCTTTGACACCGGAGAGAAAGTCTCTTTATAGTCGATGCCTTCCTTTTGAGTGAAGCCTTTAGCTACAAGACGAGCTATATATCTTTCCACATTACCTTTTGAGTCCTTCTTGGTTTTGAATATCCATTTACAACCAATAGGCTTTGTATTTTCAGGTAATGGGACAAGATCCCAAACTTGATTGTCTTGCATAGACTTGTACTCCTCATTCATAGCATCTGTCCACTTTTGAGAGTTAGAATCCTACATGGCTTGATGGAAGTTGATTGGATCATTTTCCACCAATCCATCATTTTCCTCATGTTCTTCGAGAAAGACCATATAATCATCCGGGATAGCTCTTCTCTTTTCTCTCGTGAATCTCCTTAATGACATTTGATCTTGAGGTTGTTGAGTTTGTTCTTCTGGAATATTTACTTCAATTGGAGCAGGGAGTAGTTCAACATTGTCCTGTTGAGGTTCCAGATCTGTTTCTTGATCAATGACAGGTATTGGAACATGTACATTGTCAACAACAGTAGTAGGAGGTGAAATTGATTCCTCCTCAAAGACAATGTCTTTTTCCTTATTTCTCCCCCCAAACTCGACATCCTCAAAAAACGTTGATGTCCTCGTTTCAAAAATGGACTTAATAGTAGGATTATAGAACTTGTAGCCCCTTGATCGCTCAGAGTAGCCAATGAAGTAGTTGCTCACTGTTTTGGAGTCCAATTTCTTTTCATTTGGCCGATAAGGCCTTGCTTCAGCTGGACATCCCTAAATGTGAAAATGCTTTAGACTAGGTCTTCTGCCTGTCCAAAATTCATAAGGTGTTTTGGCAGCTGCTTTAGTTGGTACTCTATTAAGGATGTAAGCTGCAGTCTTTGGTGCTTCTCCCCAGAGTGATTCAGGTAAGGTAGAATGACTGATCATACTCCTTACCATGTCCTTAAGAGTTCGGTTTCGTCTTTCAACTACACCATTCATGTTAGGTGATCCCGGCATAGTGTACTGTAGGACGATTCCACATTCCTCTAGGAATTTAGCAAATGGTCCTGGACGTTGTTAACTGGAATCGTCATATCTGTCGTAATACTCACCACCACGGTCAGACCTGACACTTTTAATTCATTTGTTGAGTTGGTTCTCAACCTCAGTTTTGAAAGCTTTAAACATGTCCAATGACTCAGATTTCTCATGAATGAGATAAATGTACCCATAACGTGAGTAATCGTCTATGAATGATATAAAATATTATTGACCATTCCAAGAAGCCGAAGGGAATGGTTCACAAATATCTTTGTGGATCAATTCTAAGACGTCTGAAGTTCTGTTTGCACCCAATCTCTTTGTTTGGTCTGTTTTCCCTTGATGCACTCAATACAGACATCAAAGTCTGAAAAATCAAGAGAATCTATTATGCCATCTGACACAAGTCTCTCCATTCTTGTTTTCGAGATATGTCCTAAACGTTTGTGCCACAGTTTTGATGAATTTCCTTCATTTAGCTTACGCTTAGTACCATGTGATTCCACATGCAAGGTTTCATTATATGAGGCAATAGTGTCAAGAAGATATAAGTTATCAAATGTGCTTAATGAACCAGTACCAATAATATTGGAATTTAATGAAAGACTAAATTGATTATTTCCAAATGAACATTAATATCCAAATTTCTCCAACAAGGAAATAGAAACCAAATTTCGTGTAAATGACGATACTACAAAAATGTCTTTCAGTTCCAAATAACAACCAGTTCTTATTGCTTCCACGTCTACCGATTTTCCATCGCCCACGAAGATGCGTCTTTCAGCATCATTTGACTTTCGGTAGCTCAGACAACCCTGCATAGAAACACTTATGTGAGTAGTAGCACCAGAATCTAACCACCAAGTGTTTCTAGGTACTGAAGCTAAGTTAACCTCATAATAGACCAAAGTAAGAAACATACCCTTTTTAGCACGCCAAGCGTGATACTTGGTACATTCCTTCTTTACATGTCCAGGTTTCTTACAAAAGAAACAACCCTCATTGCCTTTCTGTTTCTTTTGTGCTAGACCCTTAGCAGCTTCATTATCCTTCTTTCGTTTTGTGCCCTTATCTTTAGAGGTGTTTGCAAAATGAGCATTTTTCGTTCTGTCTTGCTTCAACCTGTCTTCCTCTTGCATACAGTATGAAATGAGCTCATTAAGAGTCCATTTCTCCTTCTAACAGTTGTAACTAATCTTAAACTGACTGTACTGTGGAGGAAGTGATATCAAAACTAGATGCACGAGTAAGTCCTCAGACAACTCAAGCTTCAGTGCTTTAAGTTTTGAAGCAAGATGAGACATCTCCATGATATACTCTCTAATGTTCCCTTGGCCTTTATACTTTAATGAAATCAAGCTAGCTAAAAACGTGCTTGTTTCAGCCTTATCATTTTTAGCAAAACGCTTTTCAAGTTCAGTAAGGAACTCACTGGCATTGGTCACCCCAGCGGATATTGCACCCCTAAAGGCTTCTGGAATACCTCGCTTGATGAGCATGAGACTCATGCGATTGGAGCATTCCCACTTCTCAAAGTATTTCCTGGCATCAGGAGTACTTGCATCTGTAAGAGGAGCGGGTTGCTCAATCCTTAAGGCAAGGTCTAGATCCATACATCCAAGAACGATTAACACGTTCTCTTTCAAGTCCTTGAAGTTTGTCCCATTAAGCATGAGAATGTTATTTACACCAGCAGATATACTAGTAGCAGACATAGTAGCTGTACAGAGAATAAATTACATAAATAACATATTCACATCATTATTCATTTGTATAAACTTTTAAATTCATACAATAGGTAAATAAAAAACCCATATCAAGATACCTAGCACAACATTGTTATTTTGTCTTTGGATAGAAATATCAATCTGTAAGTGGTACTCTTTGTACATAACGAAATCGGCCTAATATTATGCATTTCTTTGGACGGACATAATAAAAGCATGGTAAAGTAAACTTTATCACATATTTAAGACTAGGGATTATCCGGTCAAAACAATCTTCCTTTGGGCCGATTGTTTCACATGGATGTGCATGCTTACTTATTTAAAATCAACCAATTTTCCTAACAGTGGTTGCTTTGGCAACCTATTAGTTCAATTGTGTAAATTTTAAATAAGTAACACAATAGTGATACATGAAACCAAAATTATAATCTATGTATAAATTTGGAGTATTAACTAAATTATCACCTTAATACAATTTGTATTAAAACATGGGTCTAAATAAATGTAACCCAAAAATTAAATAGGTCCCATTAAACAGGATAAAGCAAAAGTTTCTAACAGGCCCAACAACAAAGCAAAATTTACTTACAGGCTCAACAGTCAATAAAAAATTGACTAACAAGCCCAACAATCAAAATAATATTACCAACAACCCAACAACAGCATCAGGCCCAACAGTCGTCAGGCCCGCCCAACAGTGAATCGATTTTTTTTTTTTATTTCACTGTACACTGAATTGTATTTGCAATATAATCACTATATTGTATAATCACTGAATTACTGTAACATTGTAACAGTATAATTAGAAATCACATAATCACTATTTCAATATAATCACTATATTGTATAATCACTGAATTACTGTAACATTGTAACAGTATCATTAGGAATCACATAATCACTATTTCAATATAATCACTATATTGTTTCATGGTCTAATATCACTTTAGTCACAATATGATATTCTGTGGTAGTTTGTTGGCCCAACAGAATATCATCACATGATCCTTGTATTATCAACATAATATCATCACATAATATCAACATGCATATCAGTGTTCACCGTAACAGTGAATATCAATAACACTGTTCACTGTAACACTGTTCAACATGCATATCAACATGACTATCAATAACACTGTTCATCGTAACACTGTTCAACATGCATATCAACATGAATATCAATAATGAAATTGTTGTTCTATGAAAATAAGGAAAATGTTTTCTTCTTTATCGTTTCACATGGATTCAACAGGAGATGCTCTGATACCAATTGTTGTTTCTTACACCAAAACTTAAGACTCTAGTTGATTCAATGGAAACAAGAAGAATAGAAACATACCTTGATCCATAGCGTTTTTTCCTTTGATTGTGATTGAATTTTTGATCTTCCGATTGATTCAAGCGTGTCCAAAGTTCTCTGTTGAGAAGATACAGAATACAAATGCCAAATGTTATTTCTTTTTCACACATACGTTCAATCGGGGACCCATCCTATTTATAATGCCCATAAGTCATAATCCTTCAACTTACGGGCTGTGAATTTCCAATTCTGCCCCTCATTGAATTAGAAATTACATCCTTATTTACACCATGTTATTTATTAATACCTTATAATCGAACACCTCTATTAGATCACATATTAAATGGACTACACTTCAGATAGCAATACACATTATATTACATATGTGTGCCCATATTATTGAATTTGTCCAACATGGTGAGCATAGGTCTTCAGTACTGTGGAAAAAAAACCTTTATAATGGCTTTTCTTGCATTCGGTTAGATTTTCTTCTTGGGAGATTTCAAACAAGAAATAGGGTGATAAGGAAACTCTTGTTCATTTCGTGATATAATTGGTGAAACCATTCCTTATTTATCGTGGCATAGTTAATCTGGGTGGTTTGCTAGGTGAGCACTCAGTAACAACCATTAGAGCACTTTAAAAAAAACGGCATTTGGTCCCCATTACTCGGTCAGCCAAACTGGGCGAGTAAATGGAAACTCGACCCAGTAATGAAACTCGGAAGAGTAACTAGATTCAACTCGCTGGGTCCAATTTTTACCTCTTTATCTCTCTATTTTTAAAGGTTTTTGTCCTTAGACCCCTGACCCACTACAGACATACAGAGAGATGTGCGAGAGCGAAGCACCTGGTCGCTTGAGTCTCGACTTATCTCCATCTGCTGGCTGGTGTTGCTGTTGTTGGCTGTCGGCTGCAGCTATTGCTATTGTTGCTCACTTGGTTGTAGTTGTAATGTTGATATTTATAATTTTATAGGTATTGAAATGTTGAATTTCTTTGTATTGTTTTTGCTAATTAAGTATTTCTAGGAGTACATATGTAAAAAAAATTATTGGCATGAATCGTCTGAGTTTTGCCGATTACTCCCCAAGAATTCAGTAAACTTGCTACTCTAGTCGAGTAGCGTGTAAACTGCCTAGTAATTAATCTTATCAAGCCACAAACTCACATGTGCTTTGTGTGGTGTGACATGTTCCCATTTTTGTATTTGGGACAGTGAGTGGGGTTTTAAGGGCCAGAACTTCATATTTATATAAAAATATGCCATGTTTCTATTGGTCTCTGTTATGTTGTGCATTCTCGTAGTTTTTCTAATTCTTCGAATGGGAGCAGAAAACATCATTGTAATTTCACCTAGAGTTCATTTTACGTAGAACAAAGTGGATGAGAGCTTCATGCGTGCGTCAAATGGAAATCACATACATAAAAGCTGTCTCATTGATATCATCTATTAACAAAATATTGAATTTCTACTCCATGAACAGCTCATGAGATGGTCACATGTGTGTTAACCCATTCTTACCATAAGCTTTTAATAATATGGCTGTTATCTTTCAATATTAGAGAGTACCATATGTTACACTTTGTCATTCTTCTTGCATTAGGTAATACTGACTTCTGAGCAGAGTACTATCCTATACATATGTACAGCAAGTGGTACCAGTATATGTACAAGTAGCTTAAATTAAGTTTCCTGATAGTGAATTGGTATCAACAAGTGGCAGTGACTTCCGTTTCCGCAGTTTCTGAATTTTTGGATAATGTGACTTCATGATTTTGCTCTAGGCTTTCAGTGGTGTTGTTGGAATGCAATTCGTCAATTTGCTGAATTTCTACTCCATCTCTATTTACATCTGAAAGAGGATCTGATAGGGCATTATTGTTTTGTTCTTGCTCTCCTGCAGGTTGTGAAAATGAAGAGATGCTCCGCCACATTGCTTTGCATTTTCTTGCTAAAGTGCCATCTGTCACACTCTTGTATATGAAGGGAGAAAAGGAGAGGAAAAGAGCCATGGCAGAAGTGACCATCATGAAAATAGGAATGCTTCGAAAGCTATAGAGTCGAAGTTTATATGAAGTTGTTCCATTGGCTGCAAGAGTATCATCACTACATGTTTGGGATCCAAACCATTTCTTCTCAATGTCATGCATGTTAGTTCCCTCGGTAAACTCCAGGACTGCTTGAGAAACATCTGAAAGCAGAGAAGAATCTTTTGGAAACATCTGAAAGTGAGAAATATAAACTTTATTAACCATTCATCGATTCTATTACCTTCATTCTAACTAAATATTTATGTTGTTCAGAGATTTCAGAGACGTGAGAGACATACAAAGCCAAAACCTCCTGTTTGATAAGTTGGTCCAGCAACACTGTATCCATGACAATACTTGGAGAGGAAGAACTTGATGTGTGGGATCTCATCAAAAATCGCAGAAACTCCACCATGTTCACTTCCTCTCGATAGAGCATCAGCATACTCTTCAGGTGTGGACAACTGCTTTAGCATTTTTGTTTTGAATCCCCAATCCTTTAAGAGCTCAAAGACAAATGACCCTTTTTGGTACCCAACAAATTTTTCATGTACACGCAGGTAGTTTAAATCTGTTACACTTGGTTTTAGATTCTTTACTGCTAACATCGAAGTTAAATTTGCATTATAACTCGCCATGAGAATAACCACCGCAAAAATCCACATGTTTACGATGAACCTAGAGTAGTTGCTTTCCAGCTTTTCTCCTGTATTACAATTTACATGCAAGTATATTTGTAAGCATACCTTCTTAATATATAGAAAAAGTATTCAATTGAAGTTTTTCTCTGATTGAAAAAACAGAGGTTATATAGGAGTAGGAGTTCTGACAGTATTAAAATCACATAAAGCTGTTAAAATATCCTATAGGCTAGATGAAGTTGCAAAACTAGCTGTTTTGTTTGCAAGGATCAATGAGTTGCTTTACTTACTGTGAGCGAAAACCAAAATAGAGAAAGAAAACGAGAGAGCGCTTCCGATTTGTTGTGAAAGTGTGCCTTGAAATTCAGGGTTTATCTGGTGCTCAAATATCCATACCATAAGCCCATTGTAGAAGAAAATAGCAATGGTAGTGAACCATAGTTCCTGCGTTAGTGGTTTTACGTACCACCAGAAACTCTGGGTGAGATCGTCGTTCTCCACTTGCACAATCATTTGAACTCCAGAGGTTGAATATGGAGGAGTGTAATTCACATATTTTGATCTTCTGGCAATTATTGTCAGATCTCCCACGGCAGCATCGAACTTCTGTCCAAGTTCCATCATCATTGAAATTGAAAGATAAGTTGGTCAGTCACATGATATTATATGGATGCATTATAGCTTATGCGCCATGTAAACAACATTATAAAAGAGATCTAGTATGCTTTCAAGGCATCAAGGACATCACCAACCTTTGAAGCTACTTGCTGTGTGAGACTATCATAACTTCCATTGAATGGAATATACTCATAGTGATAGGGTAAGCGGTGCATCACTGCATCAAACACCTCCGTTGAGAAACCACTGACGATGAACGTATTAGTAGTGGGATCATGAGTTACATTCAGGAACTCCAGAAAACCAGTTTTAATTGGTACTGCGATCCTCAATGTTGCAGTGCTAGGAACATCCTTTGATCCTCCAGGCCAATTAACAAGGCCAAGATCCTTCTTGTTTGTTGAATAGTACTTTTTCAAGTCTTGTGGATGCAAACTTGGGGAAAGACCAGTTTTTCGTGTCCAATACCCAACTATCTGGCCTCTTCCTTTCACAATGTTTACAATTTTGAAAGTGGAAGATAGCAACTGCCCATTCACCAACTGAATATCGCCAGTTAAGCCATTGAAGTGGGTTCTATGACGGCTTGCTGCAATATTGAACCAATGGGCGAGACATCCACGTCAAACATTAAGCTAGCCTTCTTCCCTGCTATTCTACTATTAGGAGGTGATGATCGTTCCAAATGAGAGATGGCTTTATTTGCTGCCATTGCCATGAGAAATATTGCATCGTATGCCCACAACGCATACACATCAGGCTCTGATGGCTTTGTCTTGTGGTTCAGCTTCCTCGATTGCTTTCGCCACCGATGTTTGAACTTGCGAAGAGCTGTTGAGGGTGGTACATGAGTCCTCACACCAATGACTCCTTCCATGGAACGGAGGGTGTGATGATCCATATTGCCCAACAAATTAGTGAGACGACAAGTGATGATCCAAACGTATCCAGCTCCCATCATCTGTAGCTTATTGACATGTAAGAAGAAGTGAGTACTGAGAGAGAACGATAAATGAACAATATACACCCTCACGCTTGTCCTAGATAATTTGCGTAAAGCATCTTTCATTATTGTGCCATTGGCATTATGTGGTATGACACTTCTTGAACTTAGTACGACGCCAATCTTTTCAAGAGTGTCAGTAAGATATGGGATGACAGCAGTTCCACTTTGGCTGTCATCATGGATGAACACTACTTCCTTCCATTGGTAAGCTTGGATAATGGCAGCAACAGCTTTAACTTGAGATGAATAACCTTCTGCCATTTGAACTAGATAAGGAAGTTGTGTGAAAGAGAGGGACGTGCTGAGTTCCGAAAAAGATATTATTGGAATATGAGTTTTGTTTCCCATGTAAGCCAAGAACTCTGCTGCTTCTGATGTCTCCGGGCCTATGATCGTTTGTACTCCAACATTTTGTATTAAATCTAAAGCTGCAAAGTTAAAGAGATACAGAATGAGTACTTTTTCATTGATAATATTACAGATTGCAGGTGTGAAATCTATGTAGTTCTTGGTTGCAGAGATCTGAGTTCTCAAAAAAAAAAAAAAAAAACAGGGGAGGGAGAGAGGAGAGAACAAGAAAAGGGAGGTTTGAAATGGTCAGTCAATTTCCACTTCCGGATTCATCAAATTCTTTCTTGTCAAAATCAATTTCCCTTCCTATATGCACTGTGAAACCTCAACAAAAATCACATTACATATGCAATTCCCTTTGGAATTACTCCCACATGAGAAATGAATTCTCTACATGTAGAAAAAGTTTTGTAAAATCTTAGCTTATGTTCTGTTCCAATAAATATTATATTAAGGGTAACCCCAAAACTATTACAAATTTGATGTCAGGGTTTGATGCAAATATTTACAGAGGTTTCGTATAGGAGATTCACACCCTCACTTTTCCCCCACCTTTCTGTATTCATTAGTTATATTTCTCTGAGCTTCTAACTTACATCTTTACACTTAAAAAATCGAAGAAGACTGGAATCTCAGGACTTGACACCTTGCTATGTCGAAGATGTTTGAAAATACTTATGACAATTCGCCGATTTAGAAAAATATTCATCTCATATGAAAGCTTTAGAATCACGAAAAAAAATAGTTTAGAGGTTGATTATTATGCAGGGGCAAGAAGACATCATTTCTCTGAATATGGTTTGGACTAAATTATTTGGAGTGGTGAATGATACCTTCCACTATGGCACTGACAACATCTCCCTTCGAATCCCTCACATGAAGGAGAACCCTGGTAGTATAATCAGCATGGATCGCATAAAAGTCAGTGACTGCCATTTCAATGCAGCTTTTCGCCACCCTTCCACTCACTGATTCCAGATTCAGAATCACCCCTACATGGAACAGTGCTTTACTGGTACTGTTCTGATCAGTTTCAGCTTTGTAAGAACAGAAACTGAGAGAAGAAATTAGGAAGATTGGCAAGATGAGATTTGCCATTGAATTAATGTTTGATATCTTCATTGCTAAACAACCACAAGACATGTATATAGTGTGTGTGCCTTTCTTAATGATGTGTTGGGCTTCCAGAAAGTGTAGAAGCCAACCCGACCTCTCCTTCCTAGAAATCTAGAATGAAAGAGATGGAAGTCTTCTTCTTTACAAAGATAGATAGTAATAACTTGCAGCACCTTCCTACATTTGTATGTCTTGAAAGAGATTGTCACTTGACCACTCCTTCCTTGTTACTTCCAAATATCGAAGCTGAAAATCTACCCACCACAATATTTGGAAACCTTTACAAATATCGAGAATGAGTTTTGATGATGATGAAATAGGGTCGATGATCCTTTTTTATTTTATGTTATGAAACTATGTCCGAAAGCTACATATTGACCATATAGGAGCGGCAACTTTGGAGCCATATTGCTCCATTTTCACCAGGTAAATACATACTGATAATAACAATAACATTTTAATGCCGTAATATTGCAGTGACCATCAACAAAATGGAAAATTTTCACAAGACAATAAAGGTAAATCCACCAAATCCTAGTAACTGGTTAAAATAAAATAAAATAAACATTTTTACAATTGGGCAACACTTGTTTTGTGAAATTTTAGATGGGCTTTTATATTCATCAGGCTGCTGATAGGGTTGGGCCCAAAATTTCTTACTAGGCCTAGACCCATGGGCCTGGAAAGTCTTACCTTAAGGTCCATTATTGAAAGCTTTTTCCAGAGAAGGTCCCTAATTTATACCACGTTGTCTAAAAAAAAAACCTTCAATATGTGGGTAGTCAAGTGTTTAGTGATATCAATTTATGAGTAAGTCTTGGCAGTCAGGGTAATCAACCATTTTTTGTTAGAGTTATTTTTTTTATATTTTTATCCTACTCCTTTAAAACACAACCACAAATATCAATTATAAAAGGGGATAGAAGTGTAAAGAGCCTCACCTTGGCAAAAAAAATGGCTTTAGAATTAGATAAATTTATACCAATTTCGCTATAGCATGGGATATAAGTCGACAACTCTACCACATATGTTGTTTGAGTTTGAGCCAAATGTTTGGCACTTTGGCCTATGTTTTGCTTATCACAAGTTTGGCTTCGAGATAAAAGGATCTTATTGTTGTTGTTATTGGTTTTTTTTTTTGAATTGAAAGTTGAAAGATGAGAAAATCATGTACCCTAATGTTCTTGAAACTTGGGTAATTAAAAAGTGTCAAACTTATTGTTATTACAACCTTTTCAATAATAAGTAAAAAATATTATTGAAATTCTAAATGAAATAATTATTTATAATTTTAAGGGCCTATATAATGTATAGTTACAAATAATTAAGGGTTTCGAATAAATTATTTTAAAGGGCTTAGGTATAATAAACAATATTTGAGAGGGACATATTCTTTTATCATAAATAATATGAATTTAGGAATGTAAAACTGTGCATATATAAAATAACAAAAATACCTCTAGCTCCTATTCACCTAACTATTGTTTCCTTGCAAATATGATAGAGTTTGAAAGCCATTTTGGGTCGAAAAATCAGAACAAAGATCCACACATTTACTGTTCCTAAGGGAAACTCTTATTATATATTGTAGATTACAAAGTCAATTTAAAAGAACAAACAAACATCATACCCTTCTTTTATTGCATTTATTTAACTTCGCAATTGTTTGTGTGTGTTCTACAACCAACTTGAAACTCAAAAATGGATTTGTAAATTTTCATCCAATTGAAACCAAAACCAATCCAATTCGCATAATTGGAAAATTAAGAAACACAAAATCAAGGAATTTTAATCAACAAAAATAAGGTTTTGCCAACTTATTTCGTTTTGTGAAAATCAAGGATTATTATAACTAATTATATCACATAAAACTAATAAAACCTATGCCTCTTCCCATAATCTTCAAACAACCACAAATACATGGGCCCAAAACACGCCATCATTTACATCAAATTCATAATCAAGTTTGGTTTTTTAATGATAATATAACTTGGTAATAAGAGAGAGAGTACATAGCAGCCTTTTTTTTTTTTTAATGTTATTATAAATTTTTTTTTCCTGTATCTGATGCAACAGAGAATGGACGCTTTCATACTGAGTAGGCACAATAAAGCCCCAACAGTAACTTTGTTTTTCTTGACAACTCTGGTACAATTCCATATTTCTTCAAAGGCTTGGCAACTAAATTATATATATTATATATATAGTATATTTTTTTTTTTTAAATGTGAGGTCATTGACTGGAGGGGACGGACCGGTATTGAAAAATTTGGATGAAAGTGGAATGCAAGAAAGAACATCATTGAGGCTATGGGACTTGAGATGAGAATTGTGGAAATATCGGCGATTACTTGGAGAACCCAAATTCATGTAGCTGACCGCCCGAACATATCAAAAATGAAGTTTTTGCATGATGAAGTCGGGTCCATTGACCCTTTTTTTATTTATGAAACCATGCCCGAAAAGCTACATAATTGACCCTATAAAAGCGGCAACTTTGGAGTCGTCATGTAGTTCCATTTTCACCAGGTAAATACATATTGATAATAACAATAACATTTAATTACACCAGGGTAAATACATGATTACTCGCACATACACAAGTCAAAGAAAACCTAATGGGCCCAACAACTATTATCCACTTAGTTTATTCGCCTAATTATAGGATACACCAGGATTATTATCCATTTAATTACAAGAGTATATATATACAATTGAGTAACATTTTATCCGTTTTGATCACTATATATAAATTGAGTAACCTAATTACTTGCTAATATAATGTTATTATTTAATTATATGATAATGTATACATATAAAATTACTAGATATTCTAATTGTCGAGGAAACCAGCGAGGAAATGGGCGAGGACCCTCCATCTCCCTCGCCCATTGCCTCATTGGTTTCCTCGCTGGCTAGAATCACTCTAAAATTACTTGCTAATATAATATTAATTAGGACTTAGGTTGTGGTGGGTAAAAGAGTAGATAGGGTGGGCATGTTTAGCGAACATTAGCTAAAAACCGTAACTAAATTTTTTTAATAAAACCCTAGCCACTTCCTCCTTTGCATACACAAACAGAGAAAAAAAAATTAAAGTAGAAGAAAAGAAGGTGAAGAGGAAAAGTTTGCTTCAACTTTGTGATTTTCGACAAAATAGTGAGTAAAACTCTAATGATCTTCCTCTATTTTGTATTGTGTTGATCTGATTATACAACATATTTTGATAAGTTATTTTGATTATATCTATAATGATGTGTGTCATCATCCTCACGTCATCATCCCCGTGTCACTAGATTAGTGTGTGTCATCATCCCTGTCAGAGACTATTTGCAGTATTTTTGTTTAACTGATGAAGAGAGTACTTTGAAACATTTATCTTAATGTTTTTATCGTACTAGTCCGTACTGAATGAAACGATGTGAGTGTGGGGTTCGTCTCTCAATGCGGTGTTGAAATCGAAAATACTTGAAATTTTACATAGCCCCTGTAATAGCTCTACCTCTACAACTGTGATTGACAAATGTCATCAATTGGTGCACACTTGTATCCGTGAGCAAAAACAACTCATTTATTCTTTTAGATGCATTTTCCTTTATCAAAAGTGATTTGGAATCAAAGTCAAAGTTGAACTGCCTTTTTTGGTGATAAGTACAGTGTGATTTAATGGTAGAGAAGTTGACATGACTTAGGTTGGGATGTGATGTAGATGACATCATCATCATCTCAATCCCAATAGAAATGTGAATCAAGGCCATATAATTTAAATTTTTATGCACTATATTTGGTATAATTTTTATGCTAATGAATTTACTGTTATGCACTATATTTGGTGTTGTTCACTTTGGCATTTAATATTTAACATTTTTATGCACTATATTTTGTGTGGTCCATTTTGGCACTTTACTGTTATCCATTAAACACTTAGTTAATATTT